>CAKALG010041521.1:0-23326 GCA_916700815.1 Helicolenus hilgendorfi | reverse complement strand
GACTCCTCCTCATCTTTCGCAGACTGAACTCTTGACTTCAGGGTCTCATATTGCAGAATGGCCGCAGCACCAAAAGAGCAGCCTGTAAACTGACATGGAGTCAGACAACAACCAACCAACGCCATCATACTGTCCCAAACCTAAGTGCAGTAGTGTCTGCATGAATCTATTTCCTCATTCTAGTGGAAGAATGGGAGGACCTACCCCTACTGTGAACATCAGCGGTTTGAAAAGTGTCGGCCTGGGGACTTTGGGAGGAGGTGGGGGACCCGGTGTGCCAGCCTCAGAGGGTGTAGGTTTTGTTTCTTGGGTGACATTTCCTTTCTTTGTATCTGGCCTTTTGACTTCTCGACGGAAACCACACCTCTGTTGGTTGTAGGGGTTAAGTCTGCCAAAAAAATGTGTAGATACATAAAACCTTTAAAATGTACAAATAGCTCTGGTAAATACACAGAATAACATGAACACCTGTATGACATAATGCAAAGCAATATAACAGCCCTAGAAGGACAAAGCTTGTAATGTTCATATTTTCTTGATGTGCTGATTCAACTCTTTGTTGGGCTGAAACTAACAATTATTTTCATTATTGATTCATTGTTTGGTCTTTAGAAATGTCAAAAATAAGGAAAAATGCACAATTCACAATTTCCTACAGACCATGGTGATAAATTCAAATTGCCCATTTTATCTGACTTGCAGTCTAAAACTCAAACATATTTAGTTAAGTCAATCCTGTTGATTATATGATTATATAATTATATTATTATATAAAATGCCATAGACTGTATATAAAGAGTCAATGGGCAAAACCATAGACTGTATATAAAGAGTCTATGGTCAAAACCATAGACTAGATATATACAGTCTATGGTCAAAACCATAGACTGTATGTAAAGAATCTATGGGCAAAACCATAGACTGTATATAAAAAGTCTATGGGCAAAGGCACAGACTGTATGTAAAGTCTATGGTCAAAACCATAGACTGTATGTAAAGAATCTATGGGCAAAACCATAGACTGTATGTAAAGAGTCTATGGTCAAACCCATAGACTGTATATAAAAAGTCTATGGGCAAAGGCACAGACTGTATATAAAGAGTCTATGGTCAAAACCATAGATATTTACATACAGTAGGCTAGGCTATATATTTAATAGGGTAAACATTAGTGGGAAAAAGTGGGACACTATTTATGCTACTTAACTCCTTAAAAACCATAAGAGACAGTTAACACGGACGGTGCTGGGTCTTCACAGTAAACACATGAAACATACAGCTGTCTTCAGCCTCGTAGATCTCTTTACAATGACAGTTGGAACAGTTAGGTAATCACACACTGCTTGGTCGAGAGACAAACACGTCCTGTCAATGTTGTTCTCGTTTAGACAAACTGCGACATAAACATCTTTATATATAGCTCACCTGGAGCTCCGTGTAGTAGCGTTGGTGGATCTGTTGAGCTCTGTTTTAACCCATTTCACTACACAACCTCTCCACGCCATGTTTGTTATGACCTCCTGCTCTGAAGCCCCGCCCACTGGAGCTAATGCTGCGTTCAGGGACTCCTCTATAAGCTCCGACGTCTGACTTCCACTCAAGAG
This sequence comes from Helicolenus hilgendorfi, assembly GCA_916700815.1. Taxonomy (NCBI): domain Eukaryota; kingdom Metazoa; phylum Chordata; class Actinopteri; order Perciformes; family Sebastidae; genus Helicolenus; species Helicolenus hilgendorfi. The sequence continues at coordinate 21,722 of CAKALG010041521.1, read as the reverse complement.
CTCTCGGTGTAACAAAGAGTACTTTTTATGAGGGGTGGAGGGAGGAAGGAAGGGAGTTGTTTATATTAGCTGCAAATAAAAATATATTGTTATATTCGATTACTGCAACTGCAATGCCATGTACATAATATCAAGTCTAAGTAGGTTGTACATAGGCTACATATATGTATACTTTACATAAACCACCTACTATACCTAAAGTAATTTATTAGCCACATAACCCATACAATAATACCCTAGTATTCTTTGCAACCTTGCACTATTTGTAAATATGTACATGTTAACATGTAATATTGATCTTCCTTATTTGAGGATATACAGTGGGAGAAAGCTTGGAAACTTTGTGATAAATACTGTATCAATAACAAACTTAAGGAAGAGTCTTTCAAGTTATTACATACAATTCATCCAGTAAAACGTGTGTTAGAAAGATTCAAGCTGGGTTTTGATTATAATATTATATTAGAAATATTGATTTCGGTGAACTTGAAAAAGAGAGTATTTCCCATCTATTTTTTCACTGATTATATACAAGAATGCTCTGGATTGATGTAGCCAACTTTCTACAAAAGAAACTTAAGATTAATGTTGAAATAAATATGTTTGATGTAATGTTATATTTTAGTCAATATAAGATTGAAAATAACATGCTGTATATAATACAGAATTCCATATTCATAAGAAAAAATGGTCAGGAACCAAGCCAACTTTCCTGCACTTTATTAATGACTCAAACAATATAGCACCATCTTACTCAATGTAAAAAACAAAAAAGCCTTTAAGACCTTTAAGTTATTAAATGAATATAAAAAAATGTACATAAACTAAACTCTGGCATCATGAAATGTATATGTAATTATTTTTGTTTTGTCTTATTTTTTGTTGTTTTGTTTAAATTGTTTATGTATCTTTTTGTTAATGAGCATGTGTTCAATAAAGAAAGCCTTATTAAAAAAAACAATAAAAAAAAAATAATGTCACCTGTGTATTGTTTTATGTTATTTTAATGTATTAGTTTGTGTCTTATATTGATTTGGCTGTATTTTCTTATTGAGTTCTGAGTTTTGTGTGTTTAATGTATGTAGGCCTACCTCTTGTTGAGTTTATGTTTTGTACTGTCTCTTGTGTATTTATTGTTGCGTTTTATGTATTTTAAAGGCCCATATAGGGACGGGCTTTAACGGAAAATTAGCTTAGGCTATAAATGCTGTAGTGTGTGGCATTGGTTTAAGTGACATACTCGTCCCTATACATATAAACATTAAATAAATGAATATAGATACTGTATGTACACTGAAAGCTACTGGAAAACAAACAGACAAATTCTTTGTACGCGAAAGTGTACTGGGCCAATACAGTTGATTCTGAAGTAATAGTTGAGAGAACTTGAATGAAGCAGAAGGTGAAGGCCTTTGTGGGCTGTGCAGGCACTACAACATCTTTTTGTTTGTCCAAAGGTAGCACTTCACTTCCCTCTAGTGGCGTATTAAAGTACAGATTTGGGAGGTCTAGCTAATGAAGTCACAATGGTGGAAAGTACATTTACTGAAGTAATGAACTTACCAGTAAGAATTATTTTATACTTCCACTCGAATACATTTCAGAGTGAAATATTGTACTTGGTACTCCACTACATTTATTGGACAGCCTGTGACTATGCAGAACTAATGATCACTTTGTAAGATATAATGCATAGGCCTTTTTCACAGTACACATTTGGCACCATAGAAAAAGCACAGGTGTAAATGATAAAAGTAAAGATAGCTGAATGCCATTTAGGGCCCTGGTTATTGTGCATGCTGGCTCACTGTTACACTGGACAACTGAATAGGACAGTCATTGTTACATGGTAAATGGATTTGCATTTATAAAGCATCTTTCTGGTCGTCCGAACACTCGAAACGCTTTACACTACATGCCAACATTTATCCCATTCATACACATCCATACACTGAAGGCAGAGGCTGCCGTACAAGGTGCCAAATTGTCATCGGGATCTAATCTAATGCTCATTCACACTCATTCACACACCGATCGACAGCCATTTGGGGTTCAGTATCTTGATGTAGGCTACACTATGGGAGTAGCCAGATATCGAACCGCAGATCTTCAAAATGTCTGCTGTGAAAAAGGCTTATTGTTATACATTAAACTACCATAGAAACTAGAGCTGAGCTGGAGCCTGCCGTATTTGGGCAGCTACCAATCACTCGCGAACTCTGGCCAAACTAGGCAACGCTGATCAAATACGAATCAATATTCTGTTACTGTAATGCCTATTTCTAGCCTTAAATGTAATCAGAAAAATCTTGTAGTGTACTGTTTAGCTGTAAAATGATAAATTTGGTGAGATCAGTTGAGGAAATACCAAGCACTGCCCACCAGCCGGAGCAAACTTTATCATAAAAAATAAATAGCACAATACAAGATGTTTCTGAAAACATTTCAGGTGAGAAATAGGCATTACAGTAACAGAATATTAATTCATATTTGATCAGCGCTGCCTAGTTTGACCGTTTAATCGGAGTTCGCAAGTGATTTACATGATGAACAGCCAATAGGAACGCTCCCTCTGAAATGATCTGTGATTGGCCAAAGCCTTCCATCAAGGGCTAGATATTTTAAAGCCTGAAAACAGAGCCATGAGGAGGTGCAGAAATCTATTTTTCTCTCAGAACACTTGAATTACAATATGCTGAAAGGTTATTATGGAATTTTTGCCCAATGATGCCAAAAACCTTCTGCCTACTGCAGCTTTACAGTAATTAAAGGATCTAAATACTTATTCCACCACTGAAGATAGAAGAAGAAGAAAAGATGTAAATGGATGTAAAGGCTTTGAGCATGAGAGCACTGTAAAAACATGTGTTGATGTATGACATGTTCTTCAGAATGTCAAAACATTAGTAATATATATAATATATATAATAAATTACTCTTCTTATTATTATTAAAACATTAGGAGAACACACCACAAGTTGTTTTCATGAAAACAGGAAAGAGTGTAGAGGAGGCCTGGGACTAAACAGTATTGATGGAGCTGTTATTGGCATCTGGACAAGTTCCACTAACTCCTCACAAGCTTGCCAGTGACTCCAGAAATAGGTGAAGAAGGTAGAATTTACAGTGAGAAGGCTGCACTGCAGTGTCTGCAGAGTAACTAGGGCTCTCCTCCAATACAATATCTGCACTTGACTTGCTGGGCTACTTTAGCAAAAGACAATAGTGCACAAAGAAATTACGTAATAGAGCTAGAAAAGAATAAAAGAAGTTTAGGAGTAGGTAGGTAATTAATCTTAACTGAAGCAGACAATGCATCCTGTGGGGACATTATAATACAATCTCACTTCTGTGAGACAATTATATAGTTATACAGGAAAGTGTAGAGCTTTCGGGGCAACGATACAGCGCACAAAGAAAGAAGAGCAATATGCCTTTGCCACTGTATGGACCCAAGGACACACTGCCAAGTTAGATGATATCCTATGGGTGCAGGTCTGGGGCAGGGGAGGACAGGGAGGTGTGGGAGGGGAGGAAGAGGAGGAGGGATGAAGAGAGCAGAGAAGGCACGGGAGGGATGACAGTGAGCACAGGACGGATTGAGGTGGGGAACAGAAAGGGACGAAAAGAGGGTGAGAATCATGAATATTTAATCGTCTGCAGAAGTTCATTCAGGTAAAAGCTGTTGGGTTTTGGTAAAAGAGCCGTACGACACTGCAGCCCTTGCTATGCAACGACACAAACACACACACATCCATCTCTCTCTGAATCTGTAGAGGACTATAGGTTCATTTCTGATCAATGCGGTGCATTTTTTTCCCTAGCAGAGGTGTCCTCTTTCAGGTCCCTTCATCGATTCGCTGTGAAGCGACGCCAGCCAGGATAAGCCTGTGTCGGCAACCGGGCAGCAAAGGCCTTGGTCATGTGACAGGAAGTGTCTGAAATCTGAACAACTTGTCATTTGTGTAGGACACTGGTTCATCTTACTGCAAACTATGTCTAGATTGAGTGAATAATAAAGCAACTCTGACGTTTCGGCGCCCGTGTTTGTGCTGCGATTTAGATGCATGATGCTGAATGCCGTTTGGCCTTGAGGCTTCTATTTCAGCCCAAAGGCTAGAAACATCTTATACCAGCAGCACAGTCTTTTTATACCATCAGAGGAAACTCTAGCTGTTATCATAGCGTCCCATCAGAATGCTGACGGTGAGCTTTTCTAAGACGCTGATCAATGGGCCAGTTAGATAATACCACACTGTGACTTGTTTTCTGTTTTTTCCTGCATGGATTTTGAGACTCGGGGGACAGTGTGCGATTATGGTATTCTTATGGAAGCAGTCCGCAGCTGATTTACAATGTTAAGCTGGTGTGAAGTGGACACTGAGTGGGATGAAGTCCTGATGTTTATTTTACCCAAAATACCACAGAGCACAGCGTCAACCTCTCACTATTCTAATCGATTAAGAGACTTTCATAAAAAGTTGTGTATGTGTAAAGGCTTGTTTTTGTTGTTTTAAATTTGGGGTTGAAGGGAGTCACTTAAATGAATAGCAGTACACTCCTATTGTACCTTTGTCTACAAATCTGATCTGCCCCAGCAGTTCACACTGAGTTGATTACACAATACTAGCAACTTCCTCAAGAGCTTATTGTGCAAACCCATTACAGCCAGCTCATTGTGAATGCACAGTGCAGTCTTTATACTGTAACACAATGTCTGTCATAATTCTACTGCAGTATATCAAATAACGGGCACAATAAAGAGTCAGATGCTCAGGACACGACTATTGATCTGTGATTCATTCATTAAATATGGATGTCTCTCGGCAAAATATCATCTGCCTTTGCAGAACGGTATAAAGCAACACGGTACGGTATGTGGTCAGCAGGTGTGTAAGGACGGAGTGGTTGAAAAAATAAGAAATAATACATGAAAAAGTGTCTTGGTGAATTTAGGATAAACAGGAGTACATTTTACTGCAAACATACTCTCACTGGCGTTAATGGGGCATGTGCTAAATTGTATTACTGGCCTTGACAAACAGATGATGAAAATTTCAATGGTTATTTGATTTTGTTTGGTTTAAACCTGCAGTAGGCAGAATATTTTTGGCATCATTGGGCAAAACTTCCATGATAACCTTTTAGCATATTGTAATTCAAGCGTTCTGAGAGAAAACTAGACTTCTGCACCTCCTCATGGCTCTGTTTTCAGGCTTTAAAATATCTAGCCTGTGATGGGAAACTTTGACCAATCACAGGTCATTTCAGAGAGAGAGCATTCCTATTGGCTGTTCATTCAACGGAGGCAGCTGTCAATCACTTGCAAACTCCGATCAAACGGTCAACCTAGGCAGCGCTGATCAAATATGAATCCATATTCTGTTACTGTTATGCTTATTTCTCCCCTCACATTTTTTCAGAAACATCTTCTAGTGTACTGTTTAGCTGTAAAATAAGACAGTTTGCTCCGGCTGGTGGGCGGTACTTGGTATTTCCTCAACTGGTCTCAACATGGCTGCCGGGTCACAAACGTTCTCATTTTACAGCTAAACAGTACACTACAAGATGTTTCTGAAAACATTTGAGGTGAGAAATAGGCATTACAGTAACAGAATATTGATTCATATTTGATCAGCGCTGCCAGAGCGGCAGGCTACAGCTTGGCTCTGATTGATTGTTTTACACCGGTCTGTGAAATCTTACAGATGCCGCACCGGAGGACACAGAGGCACATGATTTTTCTTTTCAGATTACCTGTCTCATGCACTACTGTCAGGATATAGTGACCGTTTTATAAAATTAACTTTTTTTTAATCATATTTGGTCCAATTCTGCCAACTGCTGCTTTAAGTTTGCCAATTTTGTCTCAAAAGCCTAGAAAAGAGGGCACGATTGATTACTGAATTATTCTGGTTTCTCCAGTATCATAAAGTACATTTTTCAATTTTATGAGCGACTTGTGACTTTTGTTGTAGACGTGAAGGTCTGAAAATCTGAAATGTAAACGCAGCATTCTGGATCTTGCTTGTATGAATGTGTGGTGACTTGTAAGGCCGTGCAAGCTGGGCTTATAGTGTGCATGGCACAATAATAAACACTTCATTCATTCATCATTCATTCAATCATATATAGGTGAAAAGATTTTCTAATTCATGGTTTTAAATGATGTGACATTGGACCACCACATTAAATTTGAAGAAATTTGGAACAGAAAAAACAGCATTGACCCAGGTTGTATCTATAAAATATAACAGTTTTGGCAGCATACATCATCAGTATGCAATATAATAAGCATGCTGGTTTGCAAGGAAATTAAAATCTGTTGCTTTCCAGCACAACAGCTCCTGACAAACAAACATCTACTGTACTCCTGCATCAAGACACACAGTGCACACCCTGCATCTGCTCTCCCCTGCAAAACACACACACACACACACACACACACACACACACACACACACACACACACACACACACACACACACATACACAAAGTCCCAGCCCTCCCTCGTTCTTTACCTGAGCCCTCAGTCAGTCCACCTTACTCACAAACTCTTGCAAGCACGAAGGGGTAAGCACCAGCCCACTGAGGAGCTCTGCATCCGGTGTCGCTCTCGTCTCAGGTCCCAGAAGGAGCTCACTTTGCATTTTTATTACTTGAAACAAGCAACTTGCCTCCCTCTCTCCCCTCATTCTGCTCGGCTGTCCCAAACTGAAGAAGACGCACCAGCTCCAAACGCAGTCCTCCTCCAGCCTCCTCCAAGCCTCCGTCATCAGCATAATCAACTTCTGCACCTTCAAGGGACATGGGTGATAAACGCCTCGGTAAGAAACTTCCACATACTTGTATATGAATAAGTTATGATCTCACAATGTGTTTTTTTTTTGGGATGCATATCGTTGCTTATGTGTGATGTGGAGTCTTTGAGCACAGACTGCGGAACACAAAAAAGCCTTAACTTTGTTATTATACCTGCAGCAGGACACCTCGTGTAATATAGTATAGGGGTGCACTTTAATAGGAAGTTGAACCGGAAGATGCGCATGATACTGTCTGTATATGTGTGTTAAGCATCCACAGATCAGCAGCACATGCTCCGGTGCTGCAGCGCTGCTGCTGCTGCTGTATCCTGGCTCTTCTTGGCTCACTTTGCGCACTCTGTTAAGCACCATAAACCGTTCCAGAACGGGCTATAATTAAGATTTATCAGTACAATGTAAGGCCTATTGAAAAAAACTGGCATTTGCAATGCAAAATATTAGGCCTGCATTACAGTGTTGCGCATGGTAAACGGTTTTAGTCTCCCTTGCCGGATCTTTCGTTTACTCTATCGGTGCTGTCAGCTGATTCAGACTGAAAACTGCTGCCTCTCCACTTTTTTTCCGGTGAGATGAATGTGCTGCTGTTCTCCCCGTGCAGCAGCCTCAACGATCAGCATGCGTGTTGTTGACAAAGCTTTTCAACTCTGCCAGTATGTAATGGGCTAGAGAGAGGCTGTTTATTTAGAGTCTGCTGCATTTCAAACTTGATGCTGCCTTATATGCTTACACACCCATCTTAAATAAGTCACTCTAAAACATCTTGTTGTGCTTGTGTTTAATGATGCATGGGGTTAAAAAGCACAAAACAGGCACAACACATTCCCCCTCTTAAAATATATTTGGACATGGGGACAGAGTGCCCTTGTTAAAGTAGGGTAACCTTCTCGCTCATGGTCACCCTGATGTGTTTTACCCAGATTTTTACAGTAAAGCAAAAAATGCTGCAGCTAAAGCAAAAATACAAGAAGTCATGGGGTGTTCAATCAATACATGTCAAGGTATAACTGAGCAAGGGGGTGTAAAGGTGACGCACCTTTCTTAAATCCACTTTGGGTTGTGCAGAGTTCATGGCCTCGCTCATTGATCCCCACACAGGGAACATGAAGTGTTCACTATACCACAAAAATGAAACACTTTGTGCTTATGCATAATCCTCTATTGTTGTTAATATACCTCCCACCAGAACACAGTGTTTGCATCCGTGTATTGTATATCAGGAGAGAGGGGGTGTGTGATTCATTCACATTTATGTTATCTCATTGGACTCACTTGAACTTTTCTTTCATAACCGTTCAATAAGGCTTTTTTTTATGTCACATGCTCACTTAAACTGTGGAAACATTACACATATAAATAACTCCAGGAAATTATAACTACAAATCAATTGAATCAGGGCTGATATCCACAATTAGGCCTGTCACAATAATTACGTTATCGACCTATCATACGATATATGGCCATGACCTAAACCAGTTTTGCTGACCTCGATATATCCCGTTGTGTACGCGTTTTTCCCTACCATTATAAGGCTTGGGCATTGCGCAGACACTGCACATTTTTGTTAACAGAGCCTGAGAGTCCATTTTAAGATATTTTCATGTTTTGTTTCACATCCCAATTCCAATGTCTGAATATCTTTAAGGATTAGAAGTCCATTACTCGTATAAAGGGTTTACTTGCATTATTATGCTTTATATTATGATTACATCAGAGGCATAAAATGGTTTCAAAACAACAATAATATCGTTTATCACAATTATTTCTGGGACAATATATCGTCCAACAAAATTAGTTATCGTGACAGGCCTATCGGCAATACAAAAGCCAACACTAGCTCAATATAATACATCACCTCACACTATGATATGTCTTTCTATAGACAAATAAATTGCCTAGTTTACGCTCTCTGTTTGCGTCTCTCTGACTTTTGTATGATGACAGCAAGGCTTATTTATTTACTTGTTTATTTTGTATGTCCTGTTATATTTATCCCGTTTTAAGTGCATTATTAGTGTCGGGCTCTTCAGCTACACAATGTCCTCTTAGCTGGAATATCTGTTAGTTTGTGTGTTGGTGTTACTGTGGCAGTATGTTTTCATATTTGTTGCGGAGACCTGTCGGACTTGTGTTAGTTGTCACTGTGACACAACTAGTTTCCCAGTTGCCTTTACCAACTGGCAAAGCGAGAACTGCTCTGGGACTCCAAAAAAACAAACAAAAAAAAAACAGATTCACTGTGTAACAATTTGACTATTTCTCATTTTGTTTGTGAATATGAAATTATGCACCACTAAAGCATCTACGGACATAATAAGGGCCTTAAGGTGGGTCCTCTTTTATTACCTGATCCTGAGGCCCCGGAGTCCCCAAGCAACTTAATGTGGCTATGATAGTCCCCTCATGCTGTATACACATACTGTAAGTCAAGATAGAGCAAATTTCTGTCAGTGTTTCTATGGTCTGTTGGATGTGACATTCCTCACTGACCCAGGTGTTTTTCTTGTGCACTCCTCTTTAAGAAAGGAGTAAAAGCTCTTTAGAAATATGTACACACAGCGGTTTATTGCTGCTGATTCATTTCTCACATCTCTCTGCACCCCTCTTTTAAATCCCCTCTTTCTCTGTCATGCACACGACAGCAACCTCTTAACCTCTCATTTCTTATTCCCCACATATTTGCAGTGTTGGCTTGGCTATTCCTTACTCTCTCCTTCATTAATACACAGGGCTACACCGCAGGCCCACTGAAAAAAAACAAAAACAATAAAAGCTAGTTGTCTCTTTAATATTGTGATGTCGATATGTTATCTGACAAGTATTTTGTTGCTGCGTTGTTGTACTCAGATTGAGCCAGGAACCTCAAGTTTGCACACTTGTCATTTTGCAAGAGATTTTTGGCAGCTTTACTTAAAGCAACCATTAACAGTTTTGCTGATTTTAGCAATGCAGACGTTGCTTTAGCCTTGCAGAATATGAGAATGCTTTCTGACATTTCAGCAAATGGTAGTTACCATCAGCAGAGACTCAGTGCTGTTGTACAACACAGTGTATGTTTATGTTTCTCAAACAAAATGCCAAACTAGGGACTTCAAAACGGCAGTCCACAAACCAACGGGGGATGTCATGGTGACTACGTCCACTTCTTATACAGTCTATGGGTTAAAGGAAGTGGCGTTACTTAAGTACGGAAGTTACGTGACAAATAAGTCAAAGTTTGGGTTAAAATAACTACGGAAGTGGCGTAACTTAAGGATGGATTTGTGGGATTTGTGGGATATATACTAATTACAGTGCATTACTTTTCGTGGGTATAGCTACGAACAGTGTATGAGAACCGCCTGAATTAACACAGAATAACCTAATTTTGACCAAAACAGAAAGAAACATGATAACAACACTACTATATGTAGTACTTTAAAGAATTTAACGGTGAACAGTAAACAATATAATACTTGTAAAATTGTAAAATTGAGACCCAAATATTGCATAACATGACTCTTATACATCAAGATTTAAATGAGTAAGTAAGAGTCCTTTTCATATGTTTTGTAACAATCTGTTTTTCTCATCCAGCACTGTGGGCAGCTCTGCTCTAAACACTTACAAACAATTGAACCATCCTCCCATTAATTTTACACTTGGACTAGTTTTAACAGTTTGTTAACTATATGCTGTATTTAAAACTTTATTAAAGCTATACTAACTGAGTGAAATATCAAATCCAACATGCAATTTGAATGGCTGCCCCGTATGGAAAGTCAAATGGAAAATTCTAGATGTGTTGTGCATTGTTTTATCCATACTTCTGTGTAATGATGTTGATCAATGCTTGGCTGCACAGCATGAATTTGTAATGACAGAGCCATCAAAGCATTTGTTGGGTTGAATAGTTTAAATATTCTTGAAATAGTTTTGCCTCCTACTGCAGAAACAAACACCAACCCTTTTATTGAGAAATAATAAATCAAACTAAAAACACACAGCTTTTTTCTTTCAAATGAAATGATCTGGGAGCAAAAAGGACATCTAAATCTCAATTTGCAGTTACTTTTTGAAATTGGACATCTGTTTTTCTCCTCTTAATGTTTGATCAGCATAATCACAATACATTTCTACATGATATTCAAAGCTGGTATCGCCTTACAAGGTGAACATTGTAACCTCGTTTCTGTTGACATACTGTATATAGGAAGGTGAAATGAGAGCTGGCTCATCTCGCATCTTTCCACAGTGTCATCACAGACACATCTGAGTTTGCTCAAATACATACAGGACAAGTCTTTTTTTGGACAAGGTAAAGTTACGACACATGCTGAGTGAATGAAGACGGGTCATCCATGAGGTGTCACAACGGGGGAATTTTACATCTGAAATTAATACTTACAAGGGCGTAATTTCAACCGGGGGATTGGGGGAAATGTCTGCCTCACTTTTATTGTTTCAGGTTGATTTTTCATGCTAAAATCTCTCTTAACATTGTCCTCTTAAAGGCTCAGCCACCAAAGTCCAGATGAGAGAAGAGAGGAGCTGATAAAAATGTTGATGTTTAGAGTTAATATTTTCCTAAAAAGATACTATTGAACATCAGTCAAAGATAGGACAGTAAAAAGACGTATGCGCTATTTGTAGTAAAGATGTAAATACAACATTATCCATCAGACAGTATTGGGTATCTATTTATAAAGGAAACTAAAATAATCTAAGTAGGACTGCCAGAGAGAGGGAGAAAATAGTGCTATAACCCTTCTGCCAATGTACAGTTTGCTATATTAATAATATGGCACAGATCAGTGTTTCTTGGCTTATGTAATCATCTAATTTCATTGAGTGGCAATTAGAGAAATGAACAAATCCTCCTAACTACCCTTTACCAGTAGCCTATCTGTATTTTAAAGGGACAGTTCACACCAAAATCAAAAAAACATTAGATTAGATCAGATTGTTTATTAGCCACACGACCAAGGCCGGTGGGATTTGTTTTCAGTACAGTATGTATTCTCTGCAACACAAGTACATAAATGGACAACCATTTGGACAATCATGGTAATGCATGTGTCTGGTATGTGAGGAAGGAGGAGTTTAAAGGGAAAAAAGCTTTTTGTGAAGCATTTTCCTCTTACCTGAAGTGTTATTTATCAACCTAGATAGTTTGGGTGTGAGTTGCAGAGTGTTGGAGATATACGGCAGAGATATATGCCTTCTCTCAAATATAACGGAACTAGATGGCGCTTGGCTTGTGATGCTCAAATCACCAATCCACAGACCTTGTTGTGAGCATTTTCATGTAGAAACTATTTTCTTTCTACCAAACTAAACCCGCCAACCATATCACCACGCAGAAAGAAGCGTGCATCTATACTCAATACTGCTAGCTCACCTAGCACCTATGAACTACCCAATGTTCAACCCTTTCTCCTAAAAATTACGTTCTCATAAAACTAAACTGCATCCTCAGTTACGTTTGGAAGGAAACATATTTTGTCGAGGACTACGTTTGTTGTATCACAAATAGTCCGCGGACGGCAAGTGACGTAGTACAGCGAGTGACACACAGAGCAGTTGACGTAGTATATTGAGCGACCGTTATCGAAAATTGTGTGAAATAATAACGTTATTGAAAGTCACATGGTATAATAACGAGTTTTGTTTAGTTTCGATTTACAACGTTAACCATGTGTTTAACTGTAATCCGGGAGAAAATACGTATCCCTCGAAACATACTTGAGAATGCAGTTTAGTTGTATAATTTTGTAGGAGACAGGGTTGCTAATGTATAGCTCAGCCGAGGTGGACACCATTAATGTTGACATCTTGCACTGTCACAAGCATGAGCCTCTCGTCCAGTAAATGCTTCTTTCTGCACAGTGATACGGTCGGCCATCTAGTTCCATTACACTCAAGAGGAGGCAAACATCTCTATGGTCGATATTTCCAACACTCGGTAACTCACACCAAAACAAATCTAGACTGATAAATGGCACTAAAGTAACAGGAAAAATATGTATTTTTGATTTGGGGGTGAAGTGTCCCTTTAAGCCCTTCTTTACATGTATAATTGTGTTCTCTAACTAAGTACATCTAATTAAATTATGAATATACAGTACGTACACAAAAAAAACGCTGTACATAAATGCTATAAAGTGAAATTATTGTGCAGTCTGCATGCCACGTTGTTTTATTAATATCAGTTCATGTCCACGTATATATAAAATACAGTATGTTTTGGTCATAAATCTGTCAGAAATTTGAGTTTAACTATTGCTTTTTAGTTCCTCCCTGTGCCCTCTGTGCCTTTTCCTCCTTTTCCCTCCTCATGCTCTTTCTCTCTCTGTGTCTCTCTGCATCTAGTGGTGATTGGCTCTGCAGTGGGACAGTATAGTGGGAGATGAATATACAGCACCATCACCATAGCTGTGACTCTGGGTCTGATGCCAGCTCCCTCCCTCCCTCCCTCCACCCATTCTCTCTCTCTTTACACCTCTCCGACCTTTCCTTATTTGCATGAATGCTGTTGTTGAAGCATTATGCTGACCTAAAACGTCCTTTTATGTACATTGTATAGATTACACATCGAGAGGGCATGTTCCCAAGGTAGTTGGTGCCATATTTGTTGTCCTTGTGGTGCAAGGTTAAATGTGAGCACAAGAAAATATTAGATAAATCATAAAATGCTTCAAATGCATCTGTGTGTTAAATGAATGCTGCGGAGGAGGTTGTGCAGAGTGTCTTTGTTCACTACAAAGCCTCAAGAACTGCAGACACACAGCAAATCTAACCATTTGTGTTTTGTCTTTAGTGACTCTGAACACTTTATGGACTAGTGATGCTACTCTGTCTCATTCTCTCTCTTCCTCTCTCTGCTACATGGTCAAATTTCAGTTTCTCTACATGTTATTTTGATCTGAGTGCTTTATGTTATGGCACCCCCTAGAGCAGAAAGTGGCACATTGTTTTGCTTTTATGACAACTCGGTGCAATGCTCATCATATACGTATATTGGCACAAATTGGATAGTAAGATTTTTAATTTTTGTCTTTTGCAGCTCTAAAATGATTTCCTACTTGACCAAATACAGCAATGAAATACTAGGCCTATGAGTACATTGATTCGTTAGTAATAATAATCCAATGATATAATTTATAATACTAGCAGTAAAAGGGGCCTTTTTCTGCAATTAGAACAGTTTTGCATATAAACATAAGCAACACTTACATTACAATAAACAGACTTTTACTTAAATAACATTTTCAATTAACTTTTACTTGAAGTACTTTGTGTTACATCTACTTCTAACGTAACTGTCAACAAGTGACAAGTACTTTAAGGATAAGGTCCTGATCAACTTTACTTTACTCCTACCACATTATACAAATCAATACACGTGCACTCACTGGCCTTATGGATGCACTTATAGGAGAAGCTGTAATAGATAAAGTTATTTTATATTGTCTTTTCCTGTCAGTCCCCCTTTTGTCCGGACAGTGAGGTGACCACTGTTGGCACCTTGTTGGCTCTTCCATAACGCAGTGACTGAGCCATAAACTTTCTGGTAATTAAAACAGTTTTGCATATAAATATAAGCAACACTTACACGTGTGTTGCCTCACTGCTTTGAGCGATGCTCGTTCATGTCTATTTAGATGGAGCATCCGCGAGCCGGACGCTGACTTTCGTTGACTTAACGGCCACAGGTGTCGCTGTTAACAAGCATTTCTGAAAGTTACAAATAGTCCCTTTAAATAACATTTTCAACATTTCAACTTTTACTTGAAATACTTTGTGTTACATCTACTTTTAACTTAACTGTCGACAAGTGACAACTACTTTGTCTTGTTCCACAGGATAAGGTCAATTTTATTTACTCCTATCACATTATGTAAATCAATACACGTGCACTCACTGGCTTTATGGAAGTTATTGTATATTTTCTTTTCCTGTCAGTCCCCTTTTGGTGAACGGACAGTGAGGTGACCACCTTGTTGGCTCTTCCATAACGCATAACGTGACTGAGCCATACACTTTCTGCTATATAGTATCATCAAAATGAGAAAATCCACTTTGTCTTTAAAAGCGGTGGATCTGCAGCTGACGTAGGCTCTGCGTTTGCCCGCTTGTTCCCAAAGGATCTGGGGTAAAAAAAAAAAGAAAAAAAAAGAAAGAAAAACTATTGGCTCCTGCAGGGCTCCAACATCTGTGCAGCCATGCAGCGTCACATCGTCGCCTTATTAACTGTCAGCTCCGCATTACCTCACTCGTGGCCGGCCTGCCACTTTACCCCTGCAGTTTAACTTTGGCGTGCATGCTCTCTCTCTCTCTCTCTCCATCTCTCTCTCTCTATACCTCTCCCTTTCCTCTCTCCTTTCCTGCTTGCTGGAGACAGGAGGAGGATGGGAGGAGGGGGGGGGGGATGTACAATTAAGAGCACATTGTAACGTCCTTGCGTTGCCTGTCGTGGCGGAAGAGGAGTGTGCAGTGATCGTCGGTGGACGAAGGAGAAGAGGATAGACAGAGAGAGACAGAGAAAGAGCGAGGGATCACTCAAGATGCCTCGTTTTAGCGTAATTTGACCTGCAGACTGTGCCCTTCCGGCGTATTGAGGGCTGCTGTGAAGCCTGTAGAGAGAGAGAGAAGAGAGAAGAGATGCTGGCTGGCTGGCTGGTTGGCTATTCGCTATGCTGCCTGACCCTAGCTGCTGTGTTGTTATGATAGCACTGTCCGGTTGTTTGGATTGAGGAAGGGCTTCCCATCAACCCAAATCAATGAGGATTCTGAGGCCATTCCTCCAGAAAGGAGCGCATATGCTGCAGTGTTTCTGTGGACAACGATCGAAGTCGACCACTATCACCGACGGTGAGAGAGACACACACACAGTATAGCTTTACCTATGGCTATACCTTTTGTTTTGCATGCTTTCTCTCTTGAGTGATGATGAAAAGGGGTGAGATATATAGAGGAGATGAGAGGTGAGTGGTCTCATTGGCCACTCCAGTGTGTGTCTGTGTGTGTGTGAGTAACATCTTGCAGTGTGCAGAGAGCACAGAGTTTAGTGTGCATGCAGGGTATAGCTGCATCCTGATACTTTACCAGCTATTTTTGCAGTGTTCCAGTGCTGCAATCTGAAGCGGGCCAAAAAATGGACAATGCAGGGATCAAGTCATTAAACTTCAGGGGCCTGGAGAGCAGACCTGTGTTTTAGGGGGGGCAAAAACAAGCAGCATGGTTCAGCACCATGGACAGCTCCATAGTACTCCAGGATGCAGGGGCTCCCAAACTTTTAATGTTTCTTTAAATACATATATATCAAAACCAGGATATCCCACATTGATTACATTTTGTCCAAGAATTCCCATTTGACAAGACAGACTTAAATTGTCTCTACTCTTGAACTTCTTAAATGTATGTTGAAAACCAGGCACAGCAGAACAACTGCATTTACCCTGCACACCTGGGATATCAAACAATACTTTTAAAAGTGACTTACTTTGCCACATATCCACCATAAAACAAAAGTCTCAACATGTGTGCACACTTTTTGTCTTTTGGATCATGGATTAGGAAATAAAAAGGGATCTTTAGAATACATTAAAAGGAAATCAGATGGAAAATAACACACACATTAGTGAACGTGTGGAATCACACCTCTGGAGGCATATTTGAGGTGCTATATCTCCGTGCGTTATTCTAAGTGTCTTATTTAGTTCAGCACTACATTTTGTGTAACACGTTTGTTTTTCTGTGATGCTCCAACAATTCTTGTCTTATTGTTGATTCCATTCAGACCTAAGAGTATTGAGCCATACTTTATAAAACAGTTTTGTAGAGCAGCTAATGCTGTGAGATCAAACTGACTTTTTACTTTTCACATGGTAACTAAGAAGAATCACTCAAGTGTTGTCTATGGTGAAATAAAGCCTGTTATTTCATCTGCACAACATGTGTGCACACTTAGGGATGCACCGATATACCGGAATCGGATATCAGACCGATACTGACTCAAATAGCTGGATCGGATATCGGTGACAATGGGGCCGATCTATTAAATTCAATTCTATATTCATATACATTATATACTGAAAGTTTTGACCACTTTGTTGCTAAATTAAACATTTTTCACACCTGAATTGTAATTCCTGTTCATTTTGAAGATTTGTTTTGCTAAGTTGTTGGTGTACGATTTATTATTTTACCAATAAATAACAATTCACATTTTTTTTTTGTTATTTTATCTATGTATTTATTTGCTAGATTTTGTTTTACAAAATTAGGAAAGCGATGTTTAAGTCAAGTCTGATGTTGCCTTACACATAAAAGAATGATCCCAGTCACTCAGTGAGGCATACAACTTATTAATTCTAAACACTGGTATCGGATCGGTACTCGGTATGGGCCGATACCCAAAGCTGTGGTACCATTATTGGTATCGAGACTGAAAAAGTCAGACCGGTGCATCCCTAACACTCATACACAACCACCAAAAAATGCCTGCCTTGTCCTTTAGTCATGTCTCAGCAATTCACTGCATTGTTGCTGTTGCTCACTTATAGCACAACTACACCTCTAAAGTGTTTAAAAAAACATCCTGGAGTATTTCCTGAGCAAGACAAAATGCTGTTTTAATGGGAGACAAATGCAACACCTTCTCCTGTCTCCTCCTGTCACTTGCAGTACGCAGGATCTCCGGTAGTTTCAGCTTGGAGCGGCTCTCAAATTCAGGGCAATTAGAAACTCCATTAAGCACAGTTGATTCCTCTGAGGAAGTTGGACCAAAAGCAGCGCGCACACTGGGATCTGTAGGGCTCAGATATAAAGTGCCACCAGTCCTTATCCTGCATCTCTGCTCACTGTCAGATGAACCTCATGGCCTCAATCAAAACTGTATGAGTCAGCTCGCAGGTGTTGGATGCAAAGTTCGAGTTTGTCTGACGTGAATCTGTGTTGGATGAAGACTTTGTTTGTTCTATATACAGTATTTCAACTTCCCAATTCCTTTATGCGTTTAAACTCTTTATATTCTCTGTTTTTGACTTGTTGTGGTTATTTTGCAAGAACTACTACAGAGGACTGTTTCAAAGCAGAGCTTCAAAATGATGACAGCGTGCTTTTTAAAAAAAATGTAAACAGACACTGCTCATGGATGATTAATCAGCCAATATTACCTCAAATCTGAACTTGTCTGTCAGCAGTTATACATTATTGACTCAGTATGTAAATCACTCATCAGACAAAGAGGGACGGCGCACTTAATTTGACCTCAGCTGGTAATCTGACTGAATCTGTGACTACAACATAATGTAAAACAGGGAGAGCAGAAAGTGTTTCGCTCTCCAGATTCAGGCACTATGCCAAAATCCTCTTGCAGGGATTTGAGGTGAGAGATGTCTCTGAGCAGGCTTAAATGTTTGCACCTGCTCTCCTTTGTAGTGTCAAGTCTGCACCTGGCTTTTCTCGTGTTAAAGTTAAATACAGCATTTGGGGTGTCTGGATTGTAGGAGACTTGTTTGGTGGGTGGCATAATGGAGAAACAAAACCTTGTCCTTATGTGGTAATCCTTATTTCTCGTCTTTTTGTCAGTTTTTTGTTAAATCAATATAACCTCAGGTTTCATTTAAATTACTTTGGGAACATCTTTTTGTCAATGGAGTGACCGTCACTTTGTAAAATGAGTCAATTCTGATGTCTTTGCACACTGACGCGCTGCATTTTTAGTAGAATCAGACATTTTTGCATTCTTGTCAAGCACGATTTGTGTTAATGACTAATTGAATTTGTCTTCTTAATTAGCAGTTGTTTGTCATCTCTTTGCTTGTGTTTGTCTGGTTGTGTGGCTTTTTTGCTCAGGAGTAAGAACAACAGTAAGTTCCTGATATAGTTTTTAATGTATGTGTATTGTGTTTGCAATGCGGGGATCTCGCCTTTGCCTCACATTTTGCTGCACTAAATTTGATTTATATAAGAGAATCACTTTGTTTTTGTTCACCTATCCAACTCGGGCTTTGTGCAGTTATAGTGTATACTTATCACACTAACTATAATCAAACAGTAAGCAGAGATTGGTGTTGGTAGTGTAAGTGTGGTAATGAGCATCGTGAGTCACACATCTCTCCTCTTTGCCTCCTGGAGACTTGGCAGGACAGTTTAGCAGACATTACACGATGAAAAGCAGCTCCAGCTATTGTGAGTCAACAAATCTGTGAGGTATCTCAAGGACACAGTCAAATGATGAACTTGAGAGGATGGAGACATCGCTCTCGCTGAACACATGTGGTTCATTCTGCTGCCACAAGAGGGCAGCAGGTATAAAGAAATCACACTGAACAACATGTTACTCCTGTGGTGGCACCTGAATGATGGCCACAGGGACAAAGCTGCAGCTTTGGTTCATATATTTCAGTTTTCAGAGGTATTTAGCTCCTATGCTGCAGTGTACAGTGAATGCAACATGGTTCACACTTATAGTGATAAAATCCAGGAATGAAAACATACCAATTGCAACATATTTAACACATGAGTGTTAAGAGTCATTTTTCAAATGATTGTAATATCTGGTCTGCATTTCATAGCGACAGTGTTTTATTGCTCGTGGATGTATCTCAGCTGGAATGAAGTGGACATCAATTGTCTTCTTGTAGAGGGAGGAAGCCTAGCAGATCCTCATTAGGGAATACTTTATCTTTCCCTGACAAAGATATATGTCCCATCATGTCTCTATGGCGCTCAACACGGCACAAAGTCTCCCCTCCCACTAGTGAGAGAGCTCACTGCATGTAGTACAAATCACCAGCTGGGTTTTTTCTTCTAAGAAATGTATATCACGCTGCTGCATAATCGTTAGAATGATGAATGATATATTGAAGTCGTTATTGATATTTCTTTATGCTGCAGTGGCATTTCTACCGCTCACTGGCAACTCAATAAGAATACAGAATATAGGCTTTGATTTAGGCTCTTGCAAACTTTTCTTTTGCTATCTGTATTCTCTCACTCCATCTTTATTTCTTTGGGAAAACATTGTAGCTGCCCTCCGTCTCTCTCTCTCTCTCTGGGACACACACACACATGTAGAGACACACCACGTTCAACACTTTTCATCCATTATATCCAAACCTTACATAAGTGAGGGTGCAGACAGTGGTAGTCAAAAGAAAATCATCTCTCTCTTGATCTCTCTGAGGATTCGGTTTGGATAGAGAGAGAGAAAGAGAGGAAGAGAGAGAGAGAGAGAGAGAGAGAGAGAGATAGAGATAGAGAGAGAGAGAGAGAGAGAGAGAGAGAGAGAGAGAGAGAGAGCCCAAGTGGTCAGAGCATTAACTGCAATTTTTTCGTCAGCAATTCTACTTTTCCTTTCACCACTAAATGTATAAGTACAACTCCATTTTTGTAACTCTAATCACCACCAACTCTGTTTCCAACAAAATGGCATTCTCATACAACTAAACTGCATTCTCAATTAGGTTTTGAGGGAAACATTAAAAAAGTAACCGTTGACTTTTAGTTCCACATTGGACACGAACAGCATTCTCTTTGGGGAAAGTCATGTGTTTGTTTGACCCATCCACCTCCTCAACCTCCTCCCTACACAGACTTTTGGATTATGATTAGAAACGGATTACGTCAAAATCAATAACTATCCTAACTAATCTGGGACAAAATACATGTCCCTTGAAACATAATTCCCAATGCAGCTTCGTTGTATGGGAACGTCATTTAGTGGTGAGGATCGTCCTACACAGAGCACAACGTCTTGTCAATGAGGTGGAGGATGGAGAGAAGGGAGTGAACTCTGGATCAGCGGGGTATAAAGAGCGAATGAAGAGAATCCTACGTCAACTTAAGACCAGGACAGACGCTGCTCAATCAACGGCGACCAGGAGCGGATTCTCCTCTGTAAAGTTTTGTCATTTCAAAAACTTTTAAAAAAGGTTTTCTTTTTTTGATTGTTCTTTTCAACTCACAAATTCAGAGAGAAAATTATGAAAAAAAGTGTCAAGTATTCAAAAAATCATAATCAACCTATTTGACTCTCAATTGGTCGTTTTTTGATCCGAGTCAAGTCAAAAAATCAAATTGCTCAAATTGGATGGGTGAAAATCAGGATGAAACCAACATTTAGGATGAAAAAGTTTAACAGCAGTCAGTCCAACACGTTGTCATCACAACTCGTCACATACTGTCGCTCTGTCAGACCCCTCGCTGTCACTCTTTTGGTCGCAGTCAACACATGCTTAATGTTATGAATTAAACAAAAACACTTCCTTAGGTTTAGGCAACAAAATGACTTAGTTAGGTTTAGGAAAACAACGTACATGGTCGGGCTTAAAATGACTACGTTTTTACAGTGAAAATGTGACTGGACGTTGTGAACATGGGACACGAACGATCAGCTGATTGTAAAGTGAAAGTGAAACGTAACCCACGGGACACTAACAGCAGTCTCCTGGATGAAAGCCTCGTCTTTGTTGGACCCATCCACCTCCCCTCCCTTTTGCTCTTTAAACTACGTCACTACAGCACTTTCTCTGAGCGTTGACTGTTGCCGTGGATGGGTTTACATTGTAGTTAATGGAAAACCCGGTGCATCTCCGACCGCTGCAAAAGGGTGCAAAGCGTCGGTATTTGACGCCGTGGGAACGAGGACGGGCTGGACAGTCAAACATCTGTTCTATCAGGTTACGTCAGTCATATGATCAGTTCAGATGAGCGACTAACAACACCAGACACTCACATAGTGGCGTACACTAACTCTGTACACTAACCGTGTTCCGTACAGATGACCTTTTTTCACCGAGCGCTGAATAAATACTTCCAGGTTGTGCATAAAATTTATATGGGTGTCATCTTCAGTTCCTCTTCTTTCATTCAAGCGAGAGCCCTCTACTCCATTTGTTAATGTGAGTGCG
>CAKALG010041520.1:0-10418 GCA_916700815.1 Helicolenus hilgendorfi | reverse complement strand
GGGGACAGAGCGTGTGTGTGTGTGTGTGTGTGTGTGTGTGTGATACTTGCCATACTTGCCATTTATTAACAATTGGGCATCAGACAGACAATGAGCTCATTCTACTATCATGGATATTTGTCTTAACACAGCTTGTCAATATGTTTTCATTGACAGCATTTTCTCACAGATGTCTCATCAGACAAAGTAGCCCAGTGTTGTGTTTGGGATTTTTTCTCAAAAAACATGCAAAAAAAGCTGATATTTCATAGTCCAATGTTTTTCTTAATTGTTTATTTAGTTTACAAAGTAGAAATAATGTTCTCAACTCACGAAAGAAGACTTTACCCTTCAGTTTGTCTGAGAAAATTCGAAATCCCCGGTTATCACTGGATGGTGACTTTGTAACCTAGAGGAGACATGTATAGATAAGTAATATTATGCTTTCTTTTCCAAGTCACTGTCAGATCTCTGATAGCCTACTCTGTGTGTGTCAGTATGCATACTGTGAATTTGTTTCAGCAAATGTGTTCAAGTGTGTGGGTATGCCTGTGAAGGATGGGGCAGTTTCCACTCCAGTGAGTGTAAGCTGTCTCCCTTCAATGTACAGTGCATGACCATGTAGGAGCAGAGTGCATTCTTTCTGGATTGGAGTGGGGTGCTTCAACGGTCATGGCAGAGCGTAGCGCCATCATTCTCGCTTTTTCACTCTTCTAGGACAACATTTTCATTCATGTTCAGTTGATGGACACTCTCAACACTTGTGTGTAACACACCGACCCATATTTTTTACCATGGCAAGAAGAGCAATGAGTAGACATGAGCATAGCTAACCTCTTCCACTCAGCTGGTCCGGTCATGTGTATGTCTGTCTGTCTGTCCGCAGTTAATCTTGCATACTGCTGGATCCATCTGCCTCGTATTTTTTGTGCTGATTTATGACTGTATGCTCAAGGACCTCTCGTGGTTGCGGTGATTTGTAATTTTTGAAAAAAAAATGTATTGACTGTTTTGTACCGTCATTGACCGCTAACTCCTCACTCCTCTTAACCGACCGACAGTGGCCGTAAGTGATCAGCAATTGCTCCAGTAGCAAAAGGCATTACCGGCAATCGGCTAGGCTAAAAATAAGCCTTACCTAGTCTGTTGCCATGCCATGTTGTCATGGCTTTAAAACTGACATCCATAGAAAAATTTGGTCTCATTTTGAACTAGAGCATCTGTAGATTAATTCCATGTCCGCTGTGTTATGATCCATGAAAATTCAGCACGATAGGAGATGAATAAATACCTTTGCACACCAAGTCCGTATTTCTTTTTTTTTATAAAAATAAATACTATCTCATGTTGTGTCAATTACGTTTACACACCGGCTCCAGAGCTTTCGTCAGTCATTCCAGTTTTCTGAACAGGTTTTCTGCGTTTTTTTTCGCATCCATCAAAAGGCAAAAGAGGGTTATTTGACCACTCAGAGCCATCGTACATGCAAACGTCATCATCCGAAATGGCATGATAAACATTCACTCCGTCTCCCAGCGCAAAGCACTTCACTATAAAGAAATAAAATAATATGAGACGCTGGTTTTAAAGCTACAATGTGGTGAGTGATCTTAACTAAGTAAACTTATGTTGGAAGTTTATTTTGAAAAAATGACTGTATGCATGTAACGAGCGGAAACTGTATGTTTCCTGTGACACGCCATCCCTGCCACGTCCAAAACTAATGCTAGATGGATGGGTAGCTAATGCATCACAGATTGAAGCTGAAGCCACTAACCAAACACCAGTATTTGACAAGTTCGGAGTGAGAATATGTTGATTCAGTAGCTCTTGAAAAATAAGTTATGTCACATTTGGTAGGCTTTAGCAGCTATTTCAATGTGTCAGATACGTATTTAATCAACATTTAGGTAAATATAAGTATTGGATGGTACTCGTTATCGGCAGATACCCAATATTAACGGACTCAAATCGGGACATCCCTAATTGTGATTGCTGGCAGGTAAAAAAAAAAATAGCGTCTAGTGTCACCATGTGTTACATAGGTAGAAAATATTTGTCTGCAGCCCTCCACAGGTCAATGGTAAAGTTAGCCGAAAGATTGGGTTTGGATAGCCCATTCCCAATTGGATACAGAAAAAAATCTGGATTTGCTCTGTTCTAACCCTAACAAATTTAATGTTGAACATTTCATCTCTTCTCGCTTATTTTTATTAACAAAGAGCAGTTTGGAAAACATTTATGTATGAGACACGTCATCATTAGATGCCCAGAGCAGCTGACGTAGTATAACAAGTGAGAAAGTCCATGTAGGGCCAGTGGTAGTGGAGGATAGAGGAGTCAAACAAACACAGAACTTTCACCCAGGAAACTGCTGTTCATGTCCCGTGTGACCAAATTAACGTTGACTTACTTTTTCATAGTTTTCTTACTTAGTTAACTAACAACATTTATGTAACACACATACGTATTTTAATCCAAACCATCTTTTCCAAAGCCTCACCAAGTACTAACCAAATAGTTTTGTTGCGTAAGTAAACCTAAAAACTAAGTGAACCTACTTTGGAAGTTTATTTTGAAAAGCATGTAACGAGCAGAAATTGTACGTATCCTGTGAAAATGGAAGTTTATTTTGAAAAGACACCATGCATGCAGGTACCTTGAGCATCAAGTATAGAACCACTGACCAAATGCTGGTATTTGACGAGTTGGGAGTGAGAACATGTTGCTTTACTTTATATCCTCTGCTACTCATCTACGTTTCAGGTTGTTTCTACAAATTGTCAACATTAATTAGGCTCTCTCTAAAAACTCTGGTATGTCTGCCTTCTCAGTCAACAAAGGGTCTTTGAGTTTTAGTTATTTATTAATTTAGTTACATGCAAATGTTGAAATGAGAAAATAAAGATGCAATGCTAAAATTCAAACAATCATCTTGATCCTTTGTTCTTTGTAGGCACAGTTTCATGTTGATTCAACAATAACCTGGACTTTAAACAGTTGGTGCACATTTTACAGCCGAGCACTGTTCCCCAATCGGTATCATCTTCCATATTTGCATGTGCTTGGATGCTGAGAGTGGCAAATTGACTGAGAAAATAGCCATATTACCACACAGTGGGAGAGGGAGTGTGTCATGTGTAGCAAACAAAGGAATACGACAGTGATGGCCCTCACACCGAGCAAATGTCTGCTCTCAACTCAGCCGAATCACATACACAGAGTCTGCGTGCGTGTGTGTGTGTGCGTGTGTGTGTGTGATGAAAGACAATAGCAGAGATAATGTCAAAGATTTCAGCTGATTTGTGGACTCTGAAAGACGTCATGGGCGAGAAGAGAATGGGGATCTTTAATGCCTGATACTTGACTATGATGCCAGACACTCAGTTGGGCTGCTGGACGGGCTTATTCAGCTGCTTTTGCACTGGTTACACTGCATTGAATAATGGTTTATTAAAGTCACAATTAAATAAAAAATGACTTTTACCCTGTTAGATGTTTTCTTCTATGTCTTTCATGACTTCTTGAAACCTGATTTGTTTTTTAGCTTTAAAGTTAAAAAAAACATATTTGTCTTTACTATGGAAGTCTTATTTCTATATTCTGCATTTGATGATTCCAACAATTGACTGTACCTTTTGACAAAATCTTCCTATTATGAGTCACAAGTTGAATTCTTAAGCAACTAGAATGGCACTCGGAGAGCGCAGACCTCCGCCTAGGTGCCAGAGTGCGATTGCACCCCCCCCTCTCTGTTCCGCTTACACCATCATCCACGTGTATTTTTGTTTATGTTGAGATCAGCTGTACGTAGCGGAGCATCGTAAAACACTTCATTCAAACTGGAAAGAAACAAAATAAAACTCACCCAAACCGTCATCGTTACTCTTCCAAAAAATCACCAAGTGTGTTTTGGTTGAACTCAACTGTAATTTCACCGAGTTTAATGTGAAAAAAACACAAATTGTACAGCTGTTCCCCCCCCCACGACCCACCCCCGCTCTCTCTCTCTGTCCCTCTCTCGGAAGGATAGAGGCGGGGCCATGTGTCATCAACACGTCATCAGCGCATGTGTTATACCAAGAGGTCTTAATGTTGTGGCTGATCGGAACCCTTAAAAAAATTCCAGAAACCTGATCATAATCCAGATCGGCACATTGTGCCACATGCCACCCCTCCGAAAATTTTCATTTAAACCCATCATGGACTTTTGGAGTAATCCTGCTAACAGACAGACAGACAAACAAACCAACAAAACAACGGCGGTGAAAACATAACCTCCTTCCTAGGCTTTCGACCTTGGTGGATAAAACACACCCTTGCTCAGTTCAAACCAATGGGTTTTTTCCATTATTATCTCAAATGTGCATACATATTTTGATGTAGTCCAATGAGGCAAACATTCTGATTTCATTGGGGTGGCGGGGCAAGTCTTTTTGAATCCTACATCACCTACACTGCTATACATTTTCCTTAAAATCTAGGAGGAACGCCATGTTTGTTTGTTTGTTTTTTTGGTGAAGAAAGGATGAAATAAACAAGTAAACAATCACAATCCCCGACCCCATGACCACTGTGCTGACGGTCATGGTAAAGGTGAGGAAGTCTTAAACAGGTAATCGCAAACTGGATGTTTAAATCCTGTGACACACGGCCACAAGTATTCAACACTGACGAGGAAGTGCTGATTAGAATTGCTCTTTTTACAGTCAAACCCCACTTCCTATAGCCACTGCTTACTCATTCACTACTTACTCTTCTGTTTTTATTCCCGGGATGGACTGGAGTGTGTGTGTGTGTGTGTGTGTGTGTGTGTGTGTGTGTGTGTGTGTGTGTGTGTGTGTGTGTGTGTGTTTGTGGAGAGCAGAAGGGGTATGTGTATTAGAAAGTCCTCAATTTCACACATGCTTAATCTTGAGTGAGTTTGGCGTGAAGGGATTTGTGGAGGAGTGTGTGTGGTAGGAAGGTAGGAAATGAGGGAGGAGGGGGGGATGGGATGCAGGACGCTCCTGTTTAATGGAGTGACAGGGGGAACTTTGCTCCGCTGTCCGAGGTTTCCTCTTTTTCTACTTTAGTTCTGTCTCTCTCCGTCTCTCATCTTGACCCTTTTCCGTTGGAGTCAGTTTGGACTCCCATCAAGATTCTTAACCATTTATTGTAACAACAGCTGTCAGAGTTTTGGGATTCACATCAGTTGAACTACTGCACTTAAATTGCTCACTCATTCTGACTACAGTATATTAGCTATATCAGCTGCCATCTAAGCAGTTCCCCTACTTTTTTGTGAACAAAACATATTCTGAGCCCAAAAACAAGAACATTCCTCGTAAAATAATAATAATGGAGAATGTGGTTAAGGTGGCCTCATTTTCTTCCAGACTGCGTAATGGGAGCTGTGGATAAATCTACAACAAGTACACATGAAGGAAGTTCTGGAAGTCGACATAAGCAGAAGAAGCTGTGTCATGAAGTCTTGTTTGTGGCTACATGTACATGTTGTCATTGTACTGCATAGGTGTGGTTTTCTACTCTCTACTATCATCAATCATCAACAAAGAGCCGCACTATGCAAACAGTGATGTTTCAAAATTTTGAGAGACATGCTCTTGATTTGCGCGCAAACCACAATGTTAACACATTATAATAACCATCAATAATTAATGTAGTAAATTGATAGTTAATTAATTTTGAGAAACTACCAAGACACTAGATCTTTTAAAATGATCCAGCCGAAAAAAAAAATGAGCCCAGTGTTGCCAAGTGTTTTTTGTCAGAGCAATCCTGCCTTTAATAAGGTTTAGTAATTATTAGTGATGCTATAATTTGTTATTTTATCAGTAGCTTTTGTGATATGAAATAATTCAAAATGATATATTGTATCACACATTATAACATTTTATATACTTTATTGAGTATTTCTTTAATGATTACCAAATTATGTGTAAACCTTTAAGAAATTGTTTGTGAAACATCTATAAACATTACGTAGATAGATGGACCACAGACCAGTTATTAACCACTGACAAACTATTACCTATCTATCAAAATAATGTTTGTAGATGGTTTACAAACCAAATATTAACCATTAAAACATTTTTACAAATATCTGGTCCATCTATCTATGTAATGTTTATAGATTTTTTACAAATACTTTCTTACAAATGTTTACAACTCATTTGGTAATCATTAAAAAATACAAAACAAATATAGTATATACAATTTTATAATGTGTGCAACAATGAACTGATAAAATAACAAATTAGTAAACATTATTTTTGTCATTTCATTGTTTGTTGAGAGTAAAATAACTACTAACTAAAGTTTAATTTAATTATCAATCTAATTATGGAGGTTTACTAGGACTGGTGTGAGAACGAGGCAGCGGGCCTCAGTGAGTGTTAGAAAATCAGAAAGAAAATAGAAAGAGGAAAGAAAATATATATGATATTTCAATAAATTTCACAATAAGCCTTTTTCAGAGAACACATTTTGTGATGTCACAGTAAGAAAAGCATGAGTGTAATTAATGCAATCAATGATGTCTTAATTGTTAAGTCAGAATGCCTGCTGTGAAAAAGACCTAACATTTTATGCTCATGAGTAATATGTGTTTTTTAATAATAGATCGATTGAGTGTATAGGATTAGTGTTAGTTTGTGTGACTGACTGTTACAGTATGTCATAGCTTTTCTCACTAGGTCTGTTTTCTTTATGTAACGGGTGTTTTGTTCACATGGACTCTCTTTGTGTGACTGATAGAGAAGTGTGGGAGTGAAAGGAAAGGTTAGACGGGGGGTGTGAGAGAGGAAGTGTTTAGGTAGATCAGTAAGCAACCCGACGGTATAGGGCTGTGAAGCGTTCAGTGTGGGAATGACCTGCAACACACCACACCCTAAACCCCCCACACACAGCATGTTGAGTGCTGAGATGTGGGGGCTGAGTCCTGGGAACTGTTTCAAAGGGGGAGCCCTGGGATATTATTTTACTCTCCCCAATATTAAAGTCGTGGATGGAGCAAACATCAGACTGATCATTTAGCTATTCTTACAAACGTATCACTAGTGGTGCGTAACATGTACACGTTTAGGGGGTCATTCAAATGGTTTAACCACCTGTTAGCAGGAATGTGCTCTTCAAAGAGCACAATATGATTTTGAGATACAATATTGAATGTGAAGTTGATATCGTGAAGTAATTTGCACTGGAGCAAAGATTGGGTGGTCATCAAAATCTATCCGTACCACATGTTTACAGACCTGCAGTTGTCAAGATATTGTAATCTGCTTTGGACCAGTAATTTGAAGGCACCTCTACTATAACCCACAGATGCTAAGTGCTAGGGAGAATGTTTTCACAGTCTGGTATAAGTCAGTGATTAGCAACAAAACTTATTTTGAGGCATTTTTAGTTTTTGTGTGGTGTCAGATTTTATCAGAGGACAAATTGTCCCCATCTTAAAACTGCTATAATATTTAATATTAATATTATTTTCCACTTTTACTGAGTTACATTTTTTAATCAACTTCCGTACTGATCATAAGGACCAAATATTCATTCATTTTAAGAATTTTAGCTCTTCAAATGCCAGTTTATTTACATAACACCACTGTTGTTGTTTTTTATTTGTTTCTATGAAGACAAAAAAAAAATCAGACATTCTATTATTTTCTGTATACTAAATGCTTGGGGTATTTTTTGACAGAAACGATACAATGTATTTGCCCCATAGGGCAAACCTGACTTAATCTGGTGGAAAATAGTAAAACGTACAATTTTGAGATTGAAAGCCTGACATAATAGAATGTATGGTTTTATGCTGTAATGGCAGTTTGATCAAAAGTTTTGGTTTTAATGGGTTTCAATGGGACATTTTTGTCCTTAAGGGTCTGAGTGGCTAGACGGTTTATTATAGACTTATTATAGGAGCTGAGGTTGAACTTCAAAAATTCGAGAAAAAAAAAACTCACACCCTTGCCAAAATGTATGCCAAAATTAAAAATTAAGAAGCCTAAAATGTCCTAGTGAGGCACGAGGGATAAAAACACTTGTGTGCAGGTTTGAACCTGCTAGGGGGTGAGCATTGTTCCCTGTTGCTTAACAGTCCCACATGTGACCCAGGCACTCTGCACTATTTCATGTCCAATATCAACGTTCTGTCCAGGATGTAACTCACCTCTCCTTCCACTTGACCCTGAACAGGATAAGTGGCTTTAGATAATAGATGGATAGATGGATGTACTGTACCATGTCCGCAGCATTTGTGCAGCAATCAACAACAGCATATCTCACACGAGAAAATGCATTGAATATAAGTATTTGTTTTAAAGGGATGGCATTGTAAACACAAAGATTGCGCATGGGACACCGACCCGCAAAGGTAATGGTAATACGATGTGTATGTGTATGATGTAATACAATGGTAATAATACGTGTTAGGACTTACAAACAGTACCTTAAATTAATAATTTTAATCACCAACCTTGAACGTGGCCCAATATTAGATTTTTGGACAATCCGAACCAACTGGACTCTCTGACTAGTTGTCTAGATATAGGACAAACTGTTGAGTCAATATTTCTCATAAACCTGTGTACAAGTGAGCGCAGCACAACAATCTTCATTCTGCATTTCAGATAGTTCAAGTCCCGACAGGAACTCACTCCTGCAGATCTAAAATCACTGGAAGAACCACATCATTGTTCTCAGTCAGAATGGAACCTCCAGAGAACCAGGACCTGTCAATTCAATTAACAACAACAATCATTCTTATTTAATTAAGGTTTTCATTTTGTCAGAAAGCACTTGTTAACTTTTAAGTACTATCCACAGAGAGATAATTTACTCTTTAAATAATTTTCTCATCTTTTCTTTCCTGATCCTAGATGGTGATTTTTTTTTTTTTTTCACTTTCAAGCAATTTGCTCCAATATTTTCACTAATTTTATCTGACCATAATTAAAAGCCCTCTATAATCTGATAATTGCCCTTAATTAAAAATGTGTTAACTTCATAAATGTCAATTAACACTCCTTTAAAAGTTACGGTGGTTTGGGTTGGATCTGGCAAAGCATGTTGTGTGAGGAGACCAATAAAAACACAGTGAGACAACCCCTCAGCAGAGCGCTGCACACTCTGACGCCTCTGCATGGTTAGAAAGCGAGATGCCCGGGATAAGATAGGGCCCGGCGATAAGATAAGGAAAGTCTTTTGAAAGTGATTTCCCGCACAAGCTACGTGCTGTATTCAATTTAGATGGTAAGATATGCATGAAATAAATTGGATTTGGAGGGTGAAGATAATACATTTCTACATTCACAGTTGTTATTTTGAGAGCGATTTCCACGCTTGAGATTGGTTTGATTTGTTTATCCTGGCTCTGTGGCTTGTGAAATGACGAGGTGAGAATTTGGATGGCACACAGTGGTTGGTTGGTTGAGTCTGGACTGATGGTAAAGTGAATCTGACTGTGGTACAGGGAGGTGTGATGAGTCTGCAGCTGGTCTCAGCCCTTATACTACACTGTGCCTTGTATCTAACTATGTATAAACTGAAGAGGGAGCTGTTAAATATGTCATATGGTATCATTTAAAGGTACATTCCATGATTTTTTTTTTGTACCCCTAAAAATATCCTCCCAGCTCATAGATGAGTAGCATCCCATGTGGGGCAGTTTTATGTGATTATATCACCTTTCAAATTATTGATTATAGAACTTTGGTCCAATTTTACTTTCTAATGCTACTGCATTAACAAACATTGCAACAGGAAATACAAAGGGACCCATTTAGAATGTTTATGGTGTCAAGTTTGAAAAGGTCTATACTAGGGCTGTCAAAGTTAACGTGATAACGTGATAACACAAATTCGTTGTAACGCCATTCATTTCTTTAACGCATTAACACAATTTGCAATTTTTAGGTTGTAGCGGGCTCAGATTTAAAGCTAGAGTGAAGATACTGGCATCATATGAAACTAGAAAAGGAATCAACATGTAAACTATTGATTACAAATCAATACATTGTTTTTTAGAATCGATACAGTATTAAAAAAAACATAATATTGCGATACTCAAGTGTATTCATATGTTCTTACATCCCTAATTGTTAAAGGCCCAAATATTGTACATGGATTTTGTGGTTATAGGTATGATTTACATTCTCAACAATGCACTGTACAACATTTTTCTCATATATCGGTCCAAAGATGATACACACAGTCTCTCACACCCTCTCTTCCATTGCCAGACCTAATGAAGAATTCCAGTTGCCAGGCTGGGCGGGCGATACTTGGACAGTGGGGATTTTTCATCCTGTAATGTTGGCACGGGTCATTAATTGTGCCTTGCCATGAGACCAGTGGGCTTGTCATTTGGGTATAGCACCTCTATACATCTCCTAAACCCCACCCCACCCCACTCACACACACACACACACACACAC
>CAKALG010041519.1:0-12296 GCA_916700815.1 Helicolenus hilgendorfi | reverse complement strand
CCATCCAGTTCCCGCCCAGGTTAACACTGTTATCTCTGTCAGCACTTTTGCCGTTGTTTCCACTGTTAGCGCTGTTAACACAGTTAGCTGTGAGCCACGACTCAGTCGTCGCCACATTGAGAGCCGTGCGGAGGCAATAGAAATGCCCCCAATCTCGCATTTAGCACTTTCAAATTGTTTTTTTTTTATCAAGGTAGCAGGGTCAAACCATAAACAAATGCAAAGCTGGGTTTATCCTGATGTCAATTGCACAAGACTCAGCCTCAATTTCCATATCATAAAAAGTGGACTCATTTTAATGGTTCTGTGCAGACAGATCAATATGAGCCACTATATCCCCTCGCTGTTGCATACACTCCCATAGGCTATACTCTATAGTGACAGTTCCATTTCAGCGGAGTCCTTGAACCGCGTCTCGACACGGGTCGACCATTAATGGAATAGTGTTTCCGCGTGTCTAGCAACCCGTGAGGACGACCCACCTTGAGAACAGGGTCCCAACAGCGTGTGTGATACGGGTCACTGGATGAAAAAAAAAGGATTGATGTGAAACCACCGATTAACCTTCTGATTTATGCGGCCGATGTACTTGCTAATAAATAAGAGGAGCCTTAGGAAGTAGACCGAAGTAATTTTAGGTGAAAACACTACTTATCATTAAACTGGCTACTCTATAATCTCTAATGTTGAACATTTATCACAGTCGACCTGTGAGCCTCTGCACATCGCTGCTGCTGAAAGGGGAAAAAAGCCCACGGGAAGCACTCCATATCGTCTTCACCAAGCGGTGCTTTAATCTCGTCTGCAACTCATGTACAGTATTCGGTTTGTGATGTGTGTGTGCAAGATATGTGCTATAAAATAAAAAAATAATTTCACTCACCAGTGTTCAAGCCAACACCTTATTACTTGGGTTGTCAAACCTGCAACATAGGCTACATGAGATTTATTTTTTATAATAACATAGAACATTGCACAAATGTTATATTTTTCAGCTTCATTATTCTGCTTTAAGGTGACGAACCCGAATTTGTCCTCATGTAAATTGGACTTATTTTCATGGTTCTTTGCAGTCAGATCAAAATTAATTATTCCACTGATCGTGAGCAGGTCTCTTACATCAGTGAGCTGTGAATGTGTTCATGGCACGTTATTGGCAAAGGATAGTTGTGATTGACAAAAAATGTAGTGCTAGTTAAAAATAATGAGCTGTGTGGGTAGCCTCCTTTGGAACCTTATGAGCTTCTAATAGCATGCATCAAAGTTGAAGCCTTCAAGCTACTTTAATCAGTATTTTTTTATATTAACAATAGATCAAATACCTACATGTAATGTTTAAGGGGTCATTGGTGACAAAACCACAGAGAATTATCATTCTGCAGTTTCTATCAGATCTATGAAGCATTTTTAAATCATTTCTTTCGCATTGTTTTGGTTATAGGGTCAACTTTACTGTTGTTATTGACCCTCTTCTCATTGTTAAATTTGGCATCTATTTTAGATTTAATGTTAATTTAATGTTTGTCTTTAGACGAAAATGCTTATGGGTTTCAGTCACATTTTAGTAATTTTTATCATCCATAGTTTTAGTCAACGCCAACTCAAAAGGTTTTAGTCACCGAAAACACTTTGGTCATCTATTATCCAAATGTTTTCCGTCTTAATTTTGTCGGCTGTCTTTCAATTTACATTAGTCCTGTCTCAAATGCCCTTTTTTAGTCATCAGATTATATTGGACATTTCAGTCAATCTAGTCTAGCCAATCTTATCATTATCTGATGAAAAAAACGGGTTGAAAGATTAAGAATGCAGCTTTGCAGTTACTCTAAGTCCTCCTGACTGTGTTCATTAGTGATGTGCGGTTCAGTTGCACCCACCCGGCCTGTTCTGAGAGCCAATCCACCCGCCCAACATGCAAAAACAACCATTCGAACCCAACCAAACCCAACCCGCAAACCGCTACTTTATGCATTATAGAAGCACAATTGACGGGACTAAGGACAAGAGAGACAGAGAGATGGGAAGAGAAGATGGAAGGTGACGAAAATAAAGAGAGATTTTAGGAAAGTTTTTATTTTTTAGTCTACATTTTAGTCTTGTCACATTTCATCAAAGATATTGCATGTTTGAGATCTTCACCGTCTCGTCATCGTCTCGTCTTAGTCATGGAAAAAGGGTCGTTGACACACATATGTCAGCATAGTTTTAACGAAATAAACACTGCTGTCCAGCGCCAAATGGCACACAGACAAAGTTAGTGACTAGCTGGTGATCACAGGGGATCATTTAGAAGCTAAACAGACAGATATTTAAAGATAAATATCACTAAAATGAGAAACACAAACTCTATATGAAAGCCAACACATTCACCATATCGAATTTATAAAGTAGTTATATGTCAAAAATGTGGTAACAGTATGTTGCGCTGCCTCTAAGTGGCCAAAAAATCAATTAATAGGTTTAACAATGACTTTGCCATGACTGATTTAATTGCTTTCCTTTCCACACATTCATTTTGTGTCTTGTTGAACCTGCTTGACATGGGAATATGAGGCGGATGAGTTTTAATCAAGAATCACACACAGGTCAGCCCGGAAGGGAAACATGGAAAATGTATCAGGCAAGAGGGAAAGCATGCTTGCTTTCTCCTTTCTGTGAATTTTATCCTCAGAAGAAATTGTAACATTCAGGTATCTCATCTCTGCCTCTCTTCTCCTCCCTGGCCTGTCAGGAGCAATAAATGTATGACCTAATGGGCTGCTGTGGTAAAACTTGAAAACGGAACCACCGCAGAGCGTCTCTGGCATCCGCCCAGTCTCAGAGAGAATATCCTCGCTGCCAGCCACCGACTACTCGAATCAAGTGGAGACAGAGCAGGCTGATATTAGGGATGAGGGGGCGCAGAGAGCCTCTTATAAGTGATCTTCCTATCTCATCACTGATGGAAAAAAAAGTGTGTGGGTGTGAGCACATGCAAATGGTTTGGGGAGGGGTAGACGAGCAGGCAGATTGAATTGAAACATTCCTGAAGGCAGTGAGGCAAAGATGTAGTGAGGCATGGAGGCCGTGGTAAAGTCTAAAATATTCACTTCAGTAGAAAAAAAAAGAATTTCTAATTTTAGAAAGTCTCACATTCTGTAACAGTATTCACATAGAAAGCACACACATTTGATTGGTTGTCAGTTCCTACATACCTTATGAACATCAGTGACATACTCTCTGGTCTCAGAACAGAAAACTGTTTTTTTCACCCAGTTTTCTTTAATAATGTATGAGAACATCTGGACAGAATATGGGCTGCAAATGAATTTGAGCTGAAGGAGCTGCAGGTCCTGTAGTAGATAACTAATGACTCTTCAGTAAAGTGGGATTGTCATTACTCCTGAGTCACTGAACACTCATTACAGATGGATAAATGATTTGTGCATGGAACATTGGACGATCATGGTCATGCTTGAGAAATACAACATTGACTCACGGGTGGCAATGGTAAACAAACAGCGTTGATTCATCCATCCAGCCCATAGACAAGAAGTGGACATAGTCACTGGTTTGTGGACGTTTTTAAGCATCTTGAAGCCTGGAGTTTGGCATTTTGTCCGTTGCCATCTTGGTTTTTGGCTGTCGCCATATGTTTTTTTGCAACCAGAATTGAAACGAGAGGGTGGAGCTATGTAAGACTTAGATCAAACCGAACGCTTAATAAGACATTTTTAGGTGACCAAAATGTTACAATTAACTTAATGAACTGAAAACAAACTGTGAAAGTGATAAAATGGTAAGAAGAAAACGCAGAAAACTCCCAAACTAGACAACGCCGTGGTAGCAACCTGTCAATCTATTTGACTCTAAATGGCACCATAATTTACTAAATGAACATCATGCTGTATTGAAGAAGACTTGAAACTAGTGATTGAGTCCATAAACTTAACATAACATTTTCTCATAGACTTCTATACAATCAGACTTAGTTTTGCAACCAGAGGAGTCGCCCCCTGCTGGCTATTAGAAATAATGCAGGTTTAAGGCTCTTCAGCATTGGCTTCACTTTTCGTTTTGGGGCACCTGCTGAAGTCAAATAAATGTTATTTATAAAGCCCAATATCACAAATCACAAATTTGCGTCAGGGGGCTTGACAGGCACATGACGCCATCTATTCTTTTCGACCCAAACCAGTAAATGGAAACGCGCCTAATTCGTATTACTTTTTTTGCAACATTTCTAAAGTTCTCTTGAAATTCGCTAACCATTTGAATGGAAACACAGTTATTAAAACAAAATATGAATCCAGGAGGACCTTTTTTCATAGCAAAGACATCATTTATAAGCTAATGTGAAAGTTGATGAACACGAATGTAAACAAGATACACATCGGGCTCATCTTCTTCTATGAAATGTCAGAATGTCAGGGATGCCAGAACTTCAAAAAACAAATTGCACATTGCAGTTATAGCCAGCATTTGTTACTGCTCAACAACCCTAAGTTACCAGCATTGGCTTTCGCACGGATGTAAAAATAAATGTTGCTCTGCCAATTTCTTATGTGACTGTAACACTGCATACTAGGCTGGTGAAATGCTAATGTTGGACTCTTCAATTATTGGAAGCCTCATGCTTATCAGTAGATCCATATTATGATCATTACCCACAAAAGTTTAAATCAGAAACAGCAGCTTAGTCCATAGTAACTGCAGCGGTGTGAAACTCAGATGCATATGGACCTCAGATCAATAAAATCAATTCCAATTTCATCACACAGTGCGCAGCAAAAACTGCAAGGTAGGTTTTAAGAATGTCTATGTAAATAAAAGAAAATAGATTGAAGGGGAATAACAAAAGTTTCATGGGTGAGAGTTGAAACTTTAAAGAGTTACCCACCGGGATTATTTGCAGTGTCAGACTTTGTGGTGCAAGTACCCTTGACCGAAGAGAGATAAGGCATTATCTGACTCCCTTGTTCACAGTACCTCCAGTCTTTGCTCTTCGTTCTCATTTGTTTCCTTCAGTCCGTCCAAGTATTGGTATTTTGTTCCTCCCTCTTCCTTCTCTATTTTTCACTCCAGCATCCAGCTCATAAAAAAACTGGCTACCTGGTTAGAAAGCAAACACTGTCCTGACTCCCTCACTGGTTGTTTCCTGCCAAGAATTTTACGTTTGAAGTTTTACTGTTGGTTAAATGTCAACTTCAAAAGCTGTTTTGTTTTTCATGTTTGATGACCACTGCTGAAACACATGTGACACAATCCATAAGGAATTTATTTGCAGTTATTTGGACAGAATAAAAATGCAACCAAAATCTGAATCAAATATTGGGTAAATATACTGTAGTGTAGTGTCACCTAGAATGGATATATAGCAGGATATAATTCACAGTAAAGCTCACACCCACACAGAAGCTAAACCATGCAAAGTATCCTCATACAACGGTTGGTATGATATCATACAAAAAGTTATTACTCATTTTTCGTGCATTCTCCAGCATTACATGTCAATATCTGCTCGTCACATGCATACAGTCTTTTAAAAATAAACTTCCAACTTCACAGGAAACAACGTGGTTAAGGCAACTAAATTACTTAGTTAGGTTTAGGAAAAGATCATGTTTTTTGTTGAAATAACTATGGAAGTGGCGTTACTTAAGTACGTAAGTTACGTGACAAATAAATCAACTTCTGGTTTTACACAGGATACAAACAGTGGTCTCTTGTGCAAAAGTCTGGTATTTTTTGACCCATCATCCAACCGGACTTCCTCCCAACGGGCGCGTTTGTCGCTCGTTATACTTCCTGGTTCACGAGCGAAATTATTTTGAGGGATATATACGCAAATTACAGTGCATTACTTTTCGTAAGAATAGCTATGAATAAATACAAAATCAATGTATTTAAATGGTGTTAAAAATATGTCAGTGTAATCAAACACTGACTCTGTGTACTGCTAGCATTAGTCCTAATAAATGAAAAATAGCTTTTTTTTGTTTTGTTAAAATTTGAAATCCTGTATGTTTACTGGCTGAGTTCCTCATGATGTAAAACTTCCTTTATTTGCTCCAGTGTTTTACTTTTTTACACCTTTTATTTATTGATTCGCTCTTAAAATGCCATTTCAGCTCAGCTCAGTGTGCATCATCCTTTCCAGCGTCCATGTATTATACTTTGGATGCTGCACTTTCACACTGATTGTGTAATGTACTCGTGTCCGAATGACAAAATGGAGCCTGCTGTCTTTACGGCTTTATAAAAACACTGGGCTGATTACAATGTAGATCAAATGTGACTGGTGGATACACTGTGGACATATTTAGGTGAATAATGATCCTTAAAAGGCCAAGCTTGAAGCACATCAATATTGAGGAACAGTTGCTTAGTCATGATATAAATCTTGTTTAGAGAGCAAGAAAAACACAAACACAACAATGCTGCAGAAATGTACTCGAGGTAACTACCAGGATATATGCCTTAAAGGTGCTCTGTGGAGTTTTCAGTCACACTTTATTTTATGATACACTAATAAGATGTACTAAATAAGCTGTATTTTCTATCAAATTAGACCAAAACTAGTAATAATATGCTCTTTATTAGACAATAAACCAACACAGATATATCTTAATTCGACACGTTACACCTACATTAGGTTCAGAAACCCCTTATCATGCCATATTAGACCCAAAATATAGGCTACTAGACTTACATTATATTTCACATGCTGGTTATTTTTGGCATGTTATCGCTATTAAGAAAATGCACAACCGTCAAACCATGCAGCTGACTTTGGAGTGCTGTAGGTTATGTGTTCTTGTCCTGGCCCCCTTAGTGAGGGTAGAAATAATACATAACGTGTTATTTAATTACTGGAACCTCTCCGTAAAACAAACAGTGAGTGAATTGTTCACTGTGGGTTCAGGACAATAGACAACAATTAACTTATGGTGACAACTTAGGACTCCAATTAACTTATGGTGACATCTTTGGACTCCAAAACATCATATGAGACATGAATTGTAGCATTAACAGCCCCACATGGCATTTAGCTCCTGATAGGTGTTGTTGTTGCTGTTACTTTAGTATTAAAGGTCTCATTGATAACATTTTAAGTTACGATTAATAAAAAACAAACAAAAAAAGCTTTTAGAGAGTTGCCAAATAAAAGTATAAATTGTCCTAAAAAACATTATTATGATTGTGAATTAATCAATTAAAAATGTTGGCGGGTCCAAAATGAATGTTTTATTTATCTCTGTGGAAGATATGTGATGTTTGGTTCCCACTTCCAACCAATGCTTGTGAGCCAATAGTATAACAACGTTGGTATCACTTAGTAGTATCTCTGTGTCATCAGCGATGAAGTTGCCAGTTAGACTGGAAAAAACTGATAAATGGCTTAGTTTGACACTGGTCTGAACAACAACAACCCATAAAATTATAATTTAGCATATTTAAACAAAACCAACAACAACTACCAACAGCCATAGTCCTTACAACCTTAATTAACATGGTGTCACCAGTTCGTAAACAATGTATAACGGAGATGCAATTTACAAGCGGGTGGTCGACTGAATCAGAGTTGGTGACTAACCAAGACAGCTTTAGTGAGTTTTATTTTGTTTCTGTCAAGTTTGAATGACGTGTGTTTTACGATGCTCCGTTGCTAGAACCGCTGATTTCCCAGCTCAACATACAGCAGATGCGACGGGTGAGGGGGGTGCCTATAGGTACATGTTGCAAAATGACTTCATTACTTTACCACGAAAGAATCATCACTTGACATGACTGTCTGTCTGAGTCTCACTTCACTCAACCATTAAATATGCAGGTTTTGCAAGGAACTGGCAAACACTTGTTGTGAAGTGAATGCGGTGGAACGGGGGGAGGGATGCTATCAAAAGCCTTTTTAACACCGGCTTGAATTCTTTGAGTTTTCTCTGTGGGAACTGATCATTAACCTGCACAGCAGAGGGCTACTGCTGTAATGGAAATAGTATGAGGACTAAAAGACAACATTAAAAAAAACATGATAATATGAGCTTAATTAAATTCACAATTGTTTGGCTTGAAAGCATTTGAGGCACTGCAAAAAGGAAAAAAAAAGAATGATTGATAGAAATGTGTTATTGCAATTACAAAAGTGAGTGACAGACGCATTGAAGCATCATCCATTTAACAAAAAAAAAAGTTCAGTAATTCATTGAGATGCGTGCATAAATTAGATGCGGCTAACAAACACAAATCTGAATGTTTTGAAATGTCCTTTATACCTTTTAGAAATGGCATATCGTGCATTCCATTGTAATTCAAATAAGTTTAAATTCAAATACAAAGGGGAGAGATAATATTATTCCACGACTATGTGTTATCACTGGAGAACAGCCCACATCTTTGAATATGCACACAATAAGTACTGGATAACTGGCTCATTTTCTTTATGACAACGGATTGGTTCTGGTGGATTTGCTATTGTGTGCATGTTTTAAAGAAAACGGGAATTTAATTACATATTTGACAATACACCGCACCTGTAATTGTATCATCTGTCAGAACTATTGACAATAGCACATTTTTCCATGAGATATTTAGGAAATCAATATACTATCAAACTAAAGAAATTATCAAAAAGGTTAGGTCAGTCTACTCTGACTATCTGAACAGCTGCATACATATTACTTTGTGAGCAGGGTCACTGTTCCTGATGGCGTCTATTGTTTTCACAGATTTGCTCTCACTTCAGCAGAGGTGAGTGGCTGCAGTAGAGAGCCTGAGAGGCATTTTGGCCGTGTGTTGTGTGATAGAGAAGACAGACATATGATATGCCAAAATGCCTCTTCAAAAATCATCTACATGTGATGAATTTAAATCCAAAACAGT
Source organism: Helicolenus hilgendorfi (assembly GCA_916700815.1). NCBI lineage: Eukaryota > Metazoa > Chordata > Actinopteri > Perciformes > Sebastidae > Helicolenus > Helicolenus hilgendorfi. The sequence continues at coordinate 3,434 of CAKALG010041519.1, read as the reverse complement.
AAACAGTATTTCCCTTTTCGGGGAAAGATGTTACCTGATATTCACTGATTGAAACCTGAAGAAGACGGGCACTTGAATAGAGTGATGTTGCGCACTGTCAAGCCACAATTACGCACGACAGATCCACTGGTTACATTTTGTAATATCACCACAGAACCCTCTCATGCTTATGCGCACATCAAACGTGTTGTTTTGATAAATTATGCTACACAGTACTTCACTTTCGCAAATCATCTAGCCGGTAGGAGAGTGACACATTGAAAACATTTCACACAGCTCCACGAAAAAATTGGCCCCTTAAAACTTCTCTCTCCGTTAATAACTCCCTGTGGTGGTAAAGAGATAAAAACAAACGCTCTGTGCAGAGATAGACAGCTGCTGATGCTGAGGACAGACGGGATATATAGTAGAGAAGGTCAGCTCGTACATGTCAGCACACAGCATTCATATGGATGCTGATCCACTGATAAGGTGGCAGCAGCTATCCTCGTGTTGCACAACTTGCACGCCGACACTTCTGTGTCCTTGCAACATCTGTCCCAAGCGAAAGAGTGGTCCCGACTGCAGGGGACGTTGTCACTGCAAGCGGGTCTCGCCTTTGCTGCAGTGAATGTCGACAAAGTTATCTTTTTGCAGAATAACCTGACAGTGGAAGAATAGACATCAGACAATAACTAAACACACAAGTACATTCAGTACAGGCTGAATTTTTGTTGCACTTTATGTAGTGAAAAATGCACTTTTTCTTTTGAAAGAATATTTGTTGATTTCATGTTATAAAATCTCTGGATGGAAGAAACTGTTATTTTTGCAAACAATACAATACAATACAAACCAAACCATGGGCTTGCTTGTTGAACCGTTTGCATTTCACCAAATCGGTATGATGTGCAAACTGCCTTTGGATGGTCCCCCACAAATTAAATTAAATGTTCGACTTCTTTGAGTTTAGTTAACAAACAAAATGTTAAGGTAAAAGCTAAAAATGAAATACAAAATGAAATAAAATGCTCAACGTTTTTAAAGTTTATAACAAGAAAAATGTAAAGGTACAAGCTAAAAAATGGATGCAAAAAATTAAATGAAATTAATGCAATGCAAATAAATTCATACATCTATATGAAGTGATCAAGTGGCTGCCTCTCTCTCGCTCATATTGTGATAGGCAGGTAATGTTGCTTGTTTTAGGCTTTTGTTTGCAGGGGGAGTTGCTTCTTTAGGACTTGTTTCTAGTGAACTGGTTGCTTGTTTCTCTCGCAAGATCTGGCAACACTGATACATAATTATCAGTTATACGGTCTGTTTCTCTCTGCGTGAGAAATTGGACGTGTGGCGTGAGAGCGTGTGAAAAGTGTCAATTGCGCGAGTCACACGGTTAATGCGTGAGAGTTGGCAGCCCTGTATTGATATAACATGAATGAAAAGTAACATTTAGTGGGAATCAATGCTGTAAACAGCATGGTGGGTCCTCCAGATGTTTACTGGCTATGTATAGTAAATTCCCGACTGTTCATAGCCAGCATAGCTTGTTGAAAAGGGGGCGTTTTGCATCAACGTTAGTTACACGGCTATGACGGGCTGCAGTCAGTAGCGCACCTACGGTACTTGGCAGTGCCAAGGCTTCAAAATGTCAGTCACCTGCTATTGCAAATGCTCACCCAGAGAGTTTCCATAACGGTCCAAAATAGTTTTATCCACTCAATAGCTGCTTATCTTAACATTAGATACTGTGTACAGCTGTGTTCATAAAAGCCGTTCTATCTCTTTTTGAGTGCTGTAGTTGTCTGTTGTCAGTCAGGGCTGGAAGGTTTCCTTTACTCAGTATAAGCTCAGTCCTTATCAGGTTGCTGCTCGGTGCTGAGGGTTGACCTTCAGACATTATCTTCCCCCACTCTCCTCTCTCATCAAAGGGAGAGACGATAAGAACTGACTGTCTAGTGATAGAAACCTTCCATGGCTGGTCCTCCTCGTGCTCTCCTCCCTCCCAGCACCGCAGACTGGTCGGCTCTGCTATGGGGACTCCCCCAGCAAGAGATTTACTGCATCGGTGGTCATCATGGGAGTAAGGTGAAGGGGGAGCCATTGTTCATATAGCACCACATCAAAAATGAGACATGACCTTGAGGTCAAACACACAGGAGACAGACAAGGTTCAGTAGATCGTTGGATAAGGTAATACTGACAGAACAAAAACATTTCAAGTTTAGCCCTTTACATCACCGCTCTTTTTTTTTTGAGAAAAATGTAATCAAATAATGCATGCTCCAAAACTGAATAGGGTGGAAATTGCTTTTGTTTGAGGACTCGTCTCACCTTAGCAGTTCTCTTGGCACTCTGTCAAGCAAAAATTGCTCTTTATACAAAGAGAGTGACAAATGATTATGACCGAGGCCGCATTTGAATTTTGGTGTGACGCCAGGCTGCGAGACGGCACTCTCTCACCCATCTGGTTGCAGCACCTGGTGTTGGTATGTTCTGTTCGAGTGGGATGCAATTAATGTAACCTACAAAGGCAGGATTTGTTTGTGCTCATTGGTTGGCCCACCTGCAGCTGCTTTTGGCAGGAGACTATTCTGAGAGTGGCAGTCAGGGGAGATGGCTCCTTCTCCATGTGTTAATTAACCTGGAGGTGACGGTACAAAGAGGCATTTTTGGCTGCGTTCTGCTGCGAGCGGGTTACCGGAATCCAACCAGCTCGACTGAGTAAATGTGTTCTCATGTTAACTTTTGAAGAAAAGGCAGTTTCTCAGCTTGTCAGTTGAGGGCCCCTTTGAATAAGAGACAATTGATACTAACAAAGAAAAACTTCAATTATCACTTTTATCTGTACAAAAAAAAGCCCCAAAATCTCAAACTGCATTGGATCTATGTTGATTAAACAAGTGGATATGATAGTGATGAGAAGAAGCCTTATATAATCTGAGCCAAAGTTCCGTTTACTAATTAAACACATATTTTTGATTTACATAATTGATGCCAACCTAGCCATCTAAATTCATTAACAGTTTGGCATCTTCATCAAGACTCATTAATTCCTTTATGCTTTTGAAAAGATGATGAACACAGAGATAACTGAAGCTGTTGTGTGAGCCCAAAAGGGAAATAAATAGTCTCATATTGTACAATTAAGGGCATTGGAAGCCACTTAACCTTGAAATAGTAGTAGTAATATCAAAGATCCACTAGGTTACAGATATTATATTTTATTGCCACAATTAAGTCACATCGTTGCTGTTAACGGTGTAGTTTGGTTGACTGAAGCGCAGGACACTGGCAAGAGGTATAGGCCAAGTGATACGGCAGGTTTATTAACTGGAAGCAGGGAATGAAGATGGATGTGGGGGAAGAATCCAGCTGGTGGTGGCAGAGGTTAGAGGGGAGCTGGTGACTGGAGAAACGAGGCAGAGGAAGGGGAGGTGGCTGATGGGAGCTTG
>CAKALG010041518.1:0-15702 GCA_916700815.1 Helicolenus hilgendorfi | reverse complement strand
ACAGTAGCTGTCTGGGCATGGCGCCCAGCTGATGGTGAGGGGACGAAGGGGCAATGTGAATAAGATAAAGAGATGGAGATAAAGTGATGGATAAGTAAGTAAGGAAGTAAGGCTGAATGACAGATAAAGCAGAGGACGTACAGTAGGCGGGTAAGAGATCCATGACTGTAACTTCAGAAAAAAAAAGAAAAAGAAAATTGTGTTTTGAGAAAGAAACAGCACTTGAAACACATGGTGAAGATGGATTTTACAGGAGATCATAACATCCGAAAAAACAAACACTGTTGAGACGACTAAAGGGATTGGTGCCAGACAATAAAACAATATTTTCAAAGATTCACAATACTTATTTTTACACATTATATTAACTTCAGCACTGCTCACTTCACAAATATAAAAAGTCACAGCTTTGAAATCATGAAAGCACACAAGTACAAATCCAACGTTGACTTTTATAGTGAAATATTAGGAGAACATATGGTATGAAAGCCTTTTATGGGTTTCTGTATTGCATTTGCTGTGTTTTATTCCTGGTGTAAGGCTCTAATCATACTTGTTCATGACTATATTTTAAAGAACAGTGTGTTGCATTTAGGGGAACTATTGGCAGAATTGGAATATGATATCAATTAGTATGTTTTCTTTAGTGTGTAATCAACTAAAAATAAAAATTATTTTGTTTTCGTTACCTTAGAATGAGCAGTTTATATCTACATAGGGAGCGGGTTCTCGTCGTGGAGTCGGCCGCCATGTTTCTACAGTAGCCCGGAACGGACAAACCAAACACTCGCTCCAGATAGGACCATTCGCGTTTTCGCAAGAGTGAAGTTTCAGTTGGTCGCAATCTGCAACTTCACCGCTAGATGCCGCCAAATCCTACGTAGTGCATCTTTAAGAATACTTCATACAGTCCTTGCTCAAAGAGGTCTCCAGCTGTCAAATCAGTCACTTTTCTATGAACGATGCTCCACCAATTTGTCTGCTTAGGACCCAGTAGGATTTCCATAACATCTAAAGTGTATCCTATCACTGAGAAACAGACACAATGTAAAAGTTTTCCGCATACGAGACTTGTGTGATGCCAAAAAAACCCTAACTTGCCTGGATAATTGGGGACAGTCGAGGAGAAAAAGAATATGCCCTCTGCTGTTCAAAACTCCCTCTAACATCCTTAGAAAGTCATATCACAGATTAATTTATCGCTGCAGGTCATGGTGTCTCTGATAAGTAAGTATGAATCACTTTTAATGCTTCTTGTATGAATCTTTTAAAAAAAAAAAATCAGCTATAGTAAGTCACTGTGACCTTTTCTGTGTTTCAGAATGAGACTAAACTGAATCATTTATTTAATGCACATTTACACCTAGCGAGATAGGAAATGAGTAAAAAAGGAAGCTCAGCATAGTTTATTACATCTGAAACTAGACCATGACATTTAAGTCATGTCTGACTTCCCCATTATATGTGGCTTGACATGTCAAAACGTTACAGTCTTGATCTACAAATACAATTACTCAACATTTCACATATTGTGAAAGAACTGAAAATACCACGTTCAGCCCTGCACCCATTTTTAGTTGCTGATTGTCTCCAAGGTTACGACATGCAAAACGGCTGTAACAATATTCACAGCAATACACACACACTAATTGTAGACATTTAGTAAAGAGTAATCCTGTGTTCACACAATGCATGTTCATCGAGCTTTCAAACACACAGAAAAAAACAATGTGTGTGGAAAATTGTTGGCCAGCTTCACTCTGAGTCGCAGAAGGTTTACTTATTACATTTATTGATGTACTTGAATATTATAAGGTAAATATTGAAGTGAACAATGCACATCCTGGCTTCATTAGGTTTACAACATGGCTACGACAGCAGGTTTCTGATCCATCACAGGCCAAATAATGATTTTACTTACTTTAGGAGAATAAAAAAACATCAGCCTGAGAATTGTTGGCGTACTGTGTAGCAGTGCTTACAGTTTACAGCTCTGTCAGTGCGTTTACATGCACTTAAGTAACCAGGTTTCTGGGTAGGGGATTGAGAAATCTGTCGACCTCAGCCATGTTTCTTGGCCATACGTGAAGCCAGGTTTCTATTCAGCTTTTCAAATGTGCATGTCAGACAAAAACTTGCTGTTTTTCGACAGTGCAGTGGGATGAAAGGAGTGTCTTGCATCACTGCAACTGTTAGAATAAGCAAGTTATGCTTTTGACATAAGGTCGGGTGGTAGAGGACAACTGGGATTACTGAACTTCTGCAAGTATATGTGGATTTATATGAAAGCGTATTGCTGCCGCACCATGAAAAAACACAGACTAGTATCATATCCAATAACATGAAAAGTTAATTGTTATAATAACATTTTTCCCATTATAACAATATATTTTCACATTATTTCGACATACAAATTTACCATGTTATATATAGCCTATGCTATTTATTACAATATACGAAGTTATCACGTTATAACGTGAAATGTTTCATGTAATTACAATAAAAGTGATGATCACGTTACAACATGAAACTTTTTTTATGTTATAACAATAAGTTGTGACTAACATGAAAATATCTTGTTATAACGTGAAAAACATCTTACACCTAACAATAAAATGTTCACGTTATAACCTGATAAAGATTTTTTTATCCTGGTGTGGTTATGGTTACAGTCACCACGTTACAATGCAAGCAAATGCGTTCTCCGTTTATCTGCAAAACACGGAGTAACCTGGTTTCTTGTGAACGCACTGAATGAAAAAATGGAAACGCGAACGAGCAATGCCACTTAGTGAGGAGAGTGAGAAGAGAGTGTTGAGATGCCTTTAAGCGAGGCACTCTACCTTAAACGGCTCCAGTGGAGCAGCTCAGCGGCAACAGCAGAGGACTATCCATGTGTGAAGGTGGGAAACTGAGTGGAAGTTGCTGGAAAAAAAGCGTGCTCGGTCAACTTTTCATGATTAAAAAGGTTAAAAGAAGATTTTCCGTGGACATACACAAAACCCATTACACCACGTCTCTGCTCTGGTCAGGATTCCTGAGCGCTAAGACAAACCCTGTTCACCTGACAGAAGTCATGACATCACCCGCACAAGATGTGCAAACAGGAAACGTTAAAGAAGCGTTGTCGTGGAAACGGTGCAGCTCGTCCTCAACAGCAACAGATGGATACAATTCAGAGCGAGTTCATAGACAGACTTCAGTTCCTCTTTGTGTGCCGCGAGAGAGACAACAGTTGGAAAACTCAAACAGAGAGCTGGTGTTGTTGACTGACTACAAGCTATCAGTGCCCACAGGTAGCTTTCACTGAACTCTTTGTTTGTAGTGCAACAACTCAGCGCTCATTGACAAATCTGAAAACCGACATCTAATTCAAAAGAGCAACAAAAAGAAGAAGTGAAGCGAATGACGTTTGAGAGTTTCCTTCACCAGGCAGAAGAATGGCTGAGAGAGAAAGAGAGAGTGCTGAGGGACCTTTAAATAGAGCTAAATCCATGAGAGCACACAAAGGAATTCAGCCTGTCGGTAAATTGGTAATGTCAGGAGGCCAAATTGAAGTGTTGATTAGAGGCCGATCCCGCAGCTTCCTGAGCAAAGAGCCAAGGAGACAAAGATTGGGGATGATTATCTTGCTCTCATTCATTACTGCTCTCAGTCATTACAGGGACGGAGAGTGATTGGATCGCCCCATTAATAATACTGGATCTGTGTGTGTGTGTTGTAGCGGATTTAATAAATGAAAACAACGACCTTATGAATCAGTGGGAACCACTGACAAACATTACATGCCACCATGTTTTGTTTTTTTTCAATGCATATCAAACAGGTAACAGTCTTTTCCTTCTTCTATCTTTATAAAATCCCTCATCCAAAGAAGGCACTTGTGTCTGGGGAAAAGCGTGACTCGCAGTCATAGTCTAGTCTGTGGCAGCGTTAAACGTAGGATTTATGGGTTTGTAAAACAGCGACTGCTGAGCTTTCAAAACGGATTTCAGCTCCTCAGCTTCCCTCGCTCGCATGGATTTCTTTGAATCTCTGGTGGCTGGTGTTGTGGTGCATCAAAAAGGTTTTTATTGCTGTTGAACGTGTATTTTTGGAAGTTAATTGCGTTCAAATGAGTCTCCCACAGACTGACCTGCTCTTAAAAAAATGACACAACTTTAAAGTCCTAATACAGTAAATGCAATATCTTTCCACCAACACCCACGTCTGGATAGATTCTCCCTCTCTCTCTGTACGACACAAACATGCACACAGGGTGGAACGGATGAGGGTAAATGTGTCGGTCCTGACAGAGAACTGGGATAAATGGGGAGATAATCAGGTGTGAAATCACTCTGGTTTTCTTTCTGCCGTAATTCAGTCGGTCTCTCATCTTCTCACAGTGTCTCTCAACGCGCAGGGCCATTTCTGTTTTACACAAAACTAATAGCACTAATCGCAGGGCTTTTAACACACTTACTGGTGGTACAGTAGGGAAATGTTAGCCGGTCGGCTCCCGCAGGATGTGATTCCTGGGGAAGCACCAGCATTAAGGATTTCATGCTTTTTCTCTGCCTTCTTTTCCTTCATCCTTTCCCCATGAGATTCGTATTATCCCCTCCAGTGCCTGACCATCCTTCTGTCTCTAGTCATCCATCTCCATCCCTCCTTTCCAGTCCTAACTGTGGCTCAGGTTTTGTACAAGTGCGTTAATGTGAATCATAATATGTTAAGATAAAGAGGCTAAAAGAGAATTATGCAATAAATGGCAATGCCGACTAAAAATGATGCAATGTGGAAATACTTCCCCTGTGGGTGTGTTTCTGAAGTTTTTCATTTTATATTCGACAATCCCAAATTTGGGTTAAAAATATTCACTTGACAGTTGGTAACTAAGCTATCGTGCCTGCCTCTATCTAGTTGTTATCTGGCAGCAAACAGAAAGCAAACAGTAGATTTGGTGTTGCACATGGACTCCTTGGAGAGTTATAGCATGCTTGCATGGAGAAACAAACACACAAAGTCCATCTATTGACCTCAGCTGTTGCAATGTAATAAATTAATATTGTTTAAAGTTCGATTTCTAAAAATGTGTGCTGTGTGCAAGCATGATCAGCCCATACAAGAACGCTGGATAACTTCCATCTGCTATCATTCCATAACTTACCGTGGAATATAGGCTGCCGTGTTCATTACTGAAGCAGAGGGAACCGAGATACAATATCTTCGAGGCACTCAGGTGAAGGTGTTGGCAGGCGGGTTGCTATAGAAACAGCTATATCTGTGAATCACCAACATAATAATGCCAGTGGTTTCCTTTATAGGGCCAGGGAGTCAATCTAGAGTACCGGTAGTTCATTCAGGTTTCAAAAGTGGCTTTTTTTTCTCAAAATGTTATTCATTACTTATGTTAAACAAGATTAATGTCAAGCACCTGTGTTAAGTTCTGCTCATTACTGAGAGCAGGTGTTCATGGCTGTGGCCTCGTGGTGCTCGTAAAAGCTGGAATGGATCAATAAAAGCCCATTAATGTGGTGGGATCAATGAGAAGAAGCAGATAAAACAATAGAAGTACAAAAAAGAGTGAAAACAGAAATAAAACAGTAGTGTCTCGCCATTAAGTCGTTGAGTACAAACAACACGTTTATGGAGTCCTGGAGTAACTCTAATCTTCCTATAGATCGCTGGTTTAGTTAATCCAAGACTAGGCTTTTTAACTTAATGTGGGTTTACAAGTATACAAATGATCTATAAAGAGAATTGCAGTCCAGGAATCTGTCTAAAGTTCAAGAACTAAACCAGGTCAATGCTGTACCAGTAATACAGACACAGAGCTTTAGACGGTCAATTAAAGTTGCATGATCGACTGAAGCAAAGGCACCACTTAACAGCAGGTCTAAAACAATAGAAGAGCTGGATGTCGTGTCGTCAGTTTTTCTGCTGGAGATTGTGGATGATTGGATTAGCTATTCCCATTAGCCTCAGCTTTACTTTGGTTAACGCTAATGTGAGCATGCTAACACGCTAAACTGATTTTGAGAACATGGTAACCATTATACTTGCTAAACATCAGCATGGTAACATTATGAGCATGTTAGCATGATGACGTTAGCAAAGACCCACATGGGGAAATCAAAATCAGGGGTGACAAAACGTCTTTCGTTAGTAACTGATTATAAGCATATTAGTATTATCAGACTGCAAATCGACCGCATGTTATGATGAATAATGGTAGAGACATGGCTTTACAAAAGCCCCTTTGCACGCTCCGAGATGACGTCCGGGAGCTCACGGACACGCGCATGAGATGTATTACTGTGGAATCGCTGTCACTCACTTTTTAATGGAGTTGATGAACTGACAAAGTACACAGAGTCGGATACAAGCACAGCAGTTTTAACAGCTTTTGACCTATTAATCAGGGGAAATATCCGTGCTGACGTGCTTCTATACGTGGCCTTAAATACAGATCAATAAGATCGCTTCCTGAACAGATTTTAACGATCAGCAGATGGATTTATTAGTAGTTTAACGCACCTTTTCAGGCGATCTCGGTTCAGCGGTTTGGGCCGCACCAGAGTTCGGTTGACAGCTTTCAAACCAGCCCAAATAAACCGTAATAACCGGGAAAATGGACCAGAGTTTGTTTTAACCGGACCAAAAGGGTTAGGTGTGAAAGATAGTGTAACAGATATTGATAAACAGCGCAATACACTGTATCTGCTTAAGATGATTTTGGTTATTCCTTCATATTACATTCTTTAAATAAAGAATTATGCTTCTTTCCTTGAATCAAGTGTTTGCTATGAGTCCTACAGTAGGACACATCGTTGTAGGCATTACACTCTGTACTGTAAGTGTGTGAATATGCGTCTAAAACATTAATTCATATTTGATCACTCTTATCTTCACTAATCAATCAAAGTTCTGCCCTGCAGCCGTTCATTAGGAGCTGGTTTCTCCGCTGCCTCCCTCCTCTCTGAGCAGCTTCATTCCTCCACCGCTTATCGCTTCATGTGATTTCCACAGAACTGACAGCACTTGACGTGACTTTCAATTTTGCCCCTCGCTCACTATTTACACACCTCGTCTTCTTCTCATCTGAATCTCCTTTCTTTCTTTGCCTTTTATCATCCTGTCTGTCACTCTGCATTCTAGCTGCTACACTTTGATCTGGGATCAGTCGCACATCTCACTGCCGCCTCTGTCTCTCTGTTTGTATGTTGTGGTTTATTTATCTTTTCACATTCTCTCCGTTTTGGCCTCTCTTTTTTCTCTTTACTCACTCGCACTCTTGCTTTATTCAAACCCTCTTTTTGTCAGTAGGCATCTTTCCTGAAAGCTGCGACACGAGCCAGCATAAAAAAAATCACTATCTTCACTTTTTAGGCTTCCTGTTTTATAAATGTTTGTCTTTCCTCGCATGTCGCCAGTGTCCCCCTCCTACTCTTTTCTTTTTCTGTCTTGTTTTATGTGTTATGTTTTTCTTTGCCACTTCTTCCCCTTTCCTCTATTCAACTCTGCTGTTAAATATTTGATTACAAGCACGCTGACATGACACCACTGTTCCCCGCTGGAGCTGGGGGTGTTTAGATCTCCAAGCAGAGGATGAAGAAGAAAACATAAGGCACTTTCAAACACATATCTGAGCCTTTTCTGTAAGTCATATAATCGCGTAGTGTCGTTTCAGAACAGCCAATCATAGGCATTTTGTTAGATTATGTCAAGAAGTGGTCACAGAAAAATAGTTGCAGAGACAAAGGCATCCATTCAACAAGGACATTCAATTTGGGAATATAGATTGCTTCCACTCAGACGTTTTGCATAAGCTATTAAGTAACTGCGTGGGCACCGTAAATTAGCCACGATAATAATGTGCACAATCAGCCTGTAATGTGTTTTGTGTAGTTTATAATGCAGGTGCAGACACAAACTGCTCTCTCAATTTTAACTGAGTTTGCATTTAAAATTATCAATCCAACCTGAACTTAACTGAAGCAAAAGTTTGTATTGAGAGTCACTCAAAATCAGTGTTGTGTAGTCTAAGAAAAACACACTGCATGTACTTTTGTGTGTCTGTACAATGCGTGGGCTCTAGCGAGAGCTGCTGGTGGCTCGTCTAAATATGCAGGAGCCAACACTTCAGGGGAAACCAACAAGAAAGAGAAAAGAAAGCAGCCAAAGAGAGAAGGGCACGCACATGTGATGGCAAAATGCAAAGGGAGACAAATCAGGGAGGTATAAAAAGCTGAAGCCAGTACGCCTGCAGACAACAGCTAAGTTAAGATAAAGAAGTAACCCACTGACCCACATATCACACAGCCAGCAGTTAGTGAGAAACTCTGAGCGCTAGCTGGCTGACAACCAGGCTGCCACTAGTAAGCTGAGTCACTCTGTCCAACAGGAAGATTTATAATTCAAACACGCCATGAACGCACATGTAATGGAACAGAGTGAAACGTAAGTGCACCGAACCAAGCAGAGCTGAGGTTAACCCAACCTTCAGGTTCAGTTCACCCGAATCAATACATTTTCTTGCTTACTGTAAATGGTGTCTAAACATGTTGACAGTTTCGATTTGTGAATGCAGTGAAGGTGACTGGAATATCAAAACTGAAAAATGACTTTTGGCTTGGGAAAATGTTAGTGCTGTAACTAATGATTATTTTCATTCTCAATTAACCTGTCCATTATTTTCTTGATTAATCGATTTGTTTTTGGTTCTATAAAATGTCAGTGTTTCCCAAAGCCCAAGATGACGTCCTCAAATGTCTTGTCTTGTTTACGGTCATAGAGGAGCAAAGAAACTATAAAATATTCACATTTAAGAAGCTGCAATCAGAGATTTTTTTTTTTTTAAAACTGATTCATAGATTATTGAAATAGTTGCAGATTTATTTAATAGTTGACAACTAATTGATTAATCGTTGCAGCTCTAAAAACGTTACACAGCATTATCTACAGACCTCCCTGTTGATATTTTATTTAGGACTATTTCTTCAGTAGAAAGTAGTAACAGAAGAAGGACATGTTGTTGTTGAGTTTCCCTTTTTGTTTTGAGCAGCACAAATTAAACTTCACCTTCGTTGTGACGCAGTGGCGGCAGAAAGATGAATATCTCAAAACGTCAGCAGATAAAACCCAAAAATATCTGCCCTTAACATCACGAGGGGAAACTGTGAAAATGTTTTCTTGTGATTCGTGTGAAGCAACACTTTAACCCAAATTCCTATCTTGAACAAACACGACAGTGATCGTGATGTAAATCATTGAAAAAGGGAATATTTGTGATGTACTGGGAAGCTGATATATTGCGTCAGCGACAACAACAAACCCAGAAAGATTTCATTTCAGATTATTTAATTTGAGATAAGATGTTTGTTTTTCCAACAACGACATCAACTAAACTAAGCTTTTTTTTAATGGCAAGTCTGTCAGAAGCATGCAAGGGGAAATCACAATAATGAATAGGGAACAGCCTAATACTTTTATTGTTACACAATTGTATGTGCTCTACAAAATGATCATAACTGTGCATGCTGGTTATAAATGGGTCTCATGGTACGTGTCCACAGCCTCCGTCCTTTCCACGCTTCCCATTCATTGTCTACGTAGGCAGCCATGCAACGCATTCTGGTAGCGTAGCGGCATGACACAGACCGTCACGATGCCCGCTCCTCATTTGCTTGATGTCTAGACTACTTTATGCAAATCAGGGGCGTCCAGCACGTCTCGCTGCCTCTGGAAACTCCCTAGAAACTTTTAAACTAAACAAAAATAAAGACAGATTCAGGAACTGCACGGCTTATTTCTCACACAAAATGTTTTCAGAAACATATTTCGGTGAACTATTTTCATAATATGAGAGAAGAAAGTTTTCAAACGAGCCGCCATATTCGGTTCTGGTTTAAAAGCCGGGAGCAGCAGCCCAGGAGGGAAAGTGTTTGTCCAATCAGGTGTCAGTGCCTTGTGTCTAGTGGCGGCCCAATCCTGGGAAGTGAGGCGATCCCTCGAGATAAAAAAACGCCCCATGGACACATCAGTGTTCTGTAGTTTGGGTGAACAGCAGTGGCAGCAGCTGGTTTAGGTCTAACCTGGAGTGTGTTAGTTCATGTGGTGCAGACTAAATACTAGATGAGAGGGAGGGAGGTCAGGCCAGCTTACAGGCGAAAAAAAAAGTGGGTCACTTCTCGTTGACAGATCTGCTGGAATGCGATGCCTGAATAAGCCTGCGATTGTGATTTTAACTATGAAGTATGAATTAATCCCTGCCAACAAAAACCCAGCGTTAGTATTTGTGTCTGCACGCTGCAAATGCCACGTTTCTTTCAGCGGAGTTGGAAGTCCAGAGGCTTTATGATGTGTGTTTGCCATTTTTCACACAGTGCAGTTAGAATAGACAAAGTGATGGTGCAGAGACGTGGGTGTGTTTTCAAACTTCTTTGAAAATATGACAATTTTCTATCCCGAGTGTCAGTGTCACTCTGCCTCATTCACATCATCTCACGGCTCTGCTAGCTCTCTACTTTCCCTCTCGCTGCCTTTGTATTCTGGCTCCATGCTTCTCCTGATAAAAACGTCAGTATGGTCTTTGCTAGTTCTAGGATCTTATCCTGGTATTTTAAACTTATTCTCAGTCTGTTTTTCTTCCATTCTGTCACCATCTCCCTCCTCTTTTTTACTCTCTTTCCCTCTTTTCAACCCAACTTCCCTGTTCCACACCGTTTTCTCCTGTGTTTTTGCTTCCCTCACCGTCTCTGAGGCAGTAATGATTGGGCCTGTCATCCGGTCAGCTAAACTGTCTGAGGCTGAAACTGGTTTGAGCTGGTGAATCATATCACAGCTGTTGGATAATAAACCTTTAATGTCAACTTTCAGCAACTGGGAGAAAAGAAACATACTGACTTCACTGCCAGGAAAGAAATGTAATCTTTCAATTGAAGTTAAAACCAATCTCCCAAATTGGATTTACAAGGTCTTCACCTGATAGCAGTCGTACGTGCCCAACGGTGGCCCGTGAGGTCCAGAAAAGGTCTATTCCTGGGAGGTTTGTGCATTAGCTGATAAGAAAGGCAGCATTAAACTGCCCGATTTCACATTGGAGTTTGGTGTGATGTACGCTCGAGTACAAAGAGAAGAGAGGAGGAGGAAGAGAGGAAGTGGCACATATCAGGGCCGAAGCTAAGACAGCTTCCATTGTAGTGAATCAAAGCGCCGCTAATTGGTACAATTATAGAGACAGGACGAGAGAGAATACAGAGCTGTGTGTGTGTGTGTGTGTGTGTGTGTGTGTGTGTGTGTGTGTGTGTGTGTGTGTGTGTGTGTGTGTGTGTGTGTGAGAGAGAGATATGCACGCACACACACACATTAGACAGAAGCAGATGAGAGAGTGCTTCAAGGTAGAAAAATAAATTAGTTACACATGTTTATGTAATTTAGCAACAATTAAGTGAAACACGCACTATCTGGCTAACAGGGATCTGTTCACCTCTCTATGAAAGAGGAGAAATTCTTCAGTCACGGCGCTGGGAGGATGAATAATTTACATCACATTTACAGGATAATGCAGTTTCGACCTCGCTCAGCATGTATTTGCATTAGTGCACAGACTTCCCTGACCCTGATTGCCTTGTGTGATCTTCCCGAAACTACCATAGTGCTGCTGGTTATATAGGTCTCGCCGGTGTTTGTCCTGTTACTGCAGGAATGGGGGCAATAATCTGAGGTGGAACCAAGTGATGATCAAGTGCTCGTGGTGGTGCGGCGAGGCCTGAGCCGGAGTGATGAGAAAAGCAAACAGTTTGTGGCGAGGAGACGCTGCGTCTATAAATCTCTTTTTTAATACCCTGCAGTCATGTTGTTTCCCCTCGCAACGATAATTCAAAAACAATCCAATAGTCGCTTCTCATGGGAAGGCCTGTTAGATAAAGTCATTACCGAGCTACCCGGAGGATTTTTCATGACCATACCCTCATAAACACACAGAACAGATTTATACGTCACTCATTGAGGTTTAAACTCAACACATTTCGCAAATGATAATACACTAAGCAATTACCAGGGACGAAAGCGGCAAAAGACATCACACAATGACTGTTAGCTGACCGCATACTGCTACATTGCCATTCGCACACTCGCAGGCCGACAGCAATTATGACTTCATTCTCTCTATCCGAGTCATCTGCGGGGTATACAAGCCGATTCAATTCAAAACTGATATTGAATGAAACCGCTACACAGACTGTAATCATAGGCTGTTTGCCGACTCTGCAACAAAGAGAGCGCCCTGAGGCTATTTACCTCACCTCTGAATCTGGAGATATTACTCTCGTCACAGATTTTGTTTCAGATTCCGAGCACTAATATCCCCCAAAAAGCCCTCTCAGCTATGAATGTGGTTATGTGTGAATGGAATGAGAAACCAAACGCATTGTTTCAGCTTTGGTGGTCTAAGTGGATTTCCCCTACCTGAGGTCTGTTTCTCAAGTAAACCTTTGTCTCGTCTGTCTGCACACACACATGATTTCATTTATTTTGTTTAGAAGTCTTGGCATGCATAGTTGTAAAGCATGTTTTTAGACTGATTTCTAACAGGAGACAACAGCTTTAAGGCCTCGCCAAACCGCAAAATGTTGTGACAAAATTGCGATCAGTGTATTCGCTTTTGTCAAGTTCTTCTGTCAGAGTATAAACTGTTCCCCAAAAGAAGAATGGTTTGTAGACAGTTAGGAGACAGGAGTCGATAGTACAATAAACTTATTGACCTGCTAGCGACAGGCTTGCTACCGGAGAGTTAACAATCTTGCAGTTATAGATTATAATTTTACAGTTTTTAACGCACAATTCTTTTAATATGTACATATAATATGTCACTGTCAATATAAATCCTACATGCTGTACAGACATCTTTACATGTACATATGTACATCATAATCCAGTCCAGTTTACAACTTACACAATACTTGACTAGACATTTTTATTTCTTATTTTACAGTAGTGCTGGTCATTGGTTCTTTTTATATATACATTCATATAATATTTATATATACACCTATTTTTTCACTACTTGTGTACATAACAGTCCGTCTCTTCTCTACTATTATTTGTCCAGCTTTGTTGTCCATGTCCCTATAGCTGCTATTTGTTATTTCTGTGCGAGTATATCAAGAAAGATGCAAAAAAAACTGAGTCAAACTACTTGTATGTGCACATGTACTTGGCAAATGAATCTGATTCAAATTGTCATCGACTGAGCTAACAAGCTTGTTATCTAGGGCTGACCCGAATGCTTCGAAGCTTCGACCATTGCCGTAGTAATCGATCTCCAAATCAGTATTTGAATGCTTCAAATGTATGTAATAATAATGTATAAATCCCAAAATAGCCCATGAAATAAGGAATAATCCCACAAAAAAGGGGTTTCGGCACCGTTCACCTCCCCCTGTGAGTTTTCACTATGTCACCAACCTACGAGAAACAATTATTTAGCGAAAATGCACTGATTGATTTCATTTCCTGGTGTGACTGGACCTTCGCTTTTTTTCATTGTGCTGTGCTCAGACCACAAATGTGTATTCCTAAATTTCTCGCTGCGTCTGTCTGTTCCTCACACATACATATCCCTGCTTGCCTCCTTTCTCCGCCTACTCCCTCTTTTCACATTCCTTAAGACACACCTATCAGGATGAGCCTTTCAACCTTCACTCTCCTCCATGCATTAAGCAGTGCACATTTTCAACAGTCAAACCTCATTTCACAGCATGAAGTATATGTGCTTGTGGAAGCGAGGGCTTTGAACACACTCAATATTCTCCATATTCTCCAAGGTGGCCCATCACACAGACTCGCCGTGAAATCCAGCAGATGGCTCCATAAATGGGAAGTGGTTGAGGTGATGTGCTTGCTTTCAACAGCCAAAGTATGTACTTTGAACTAAGCCTGAGTGTAGGAGATTACCAGACATCACACATACAGTCAGGCGGGACTTAAACCAGAGGTTAAGAATTTCAAGCCTTGAAATTCAGCAAACTCTTTTGTGTTTCATTCTGATTCATATTCTAGTTGGCCAGCTGCAGTTTTAACACCAAAAAACATCCAATTTAAAGCTAGAATGAGGCCCGAGACCTCTTTTTTAGAGAGTAGAAAACAGGCTCTTGATGTCGTGGCGACCCTTATGAGCAAAGAACTTCTAAGACAAAATTTCAAAGAGGAATTTAAGGTGATTGGGCAAAGGGAAATCAGATGTTACAAACTACAGAGAGAGATGGGTTTCCGCTCAGCTTTCTGCCGGGTAACGCACAAAAACACACCCTGTTGTGATATCAAATAAGACCCATGGGGTTCTGCAAACACAGGGGGGGGGAGACGGCCAGAGTCAGATCATAAGCGTGTTTTCATAACACACACACTTTCCCCTTCCTGGCAGGTGTGTGTCTATGTGTGTAGGTGTCCACGATGTGTGTCTAAGAGCTTTTCTAACAAGCTGTTCAAAGAGTCGCTGTTTAGACTGCGATGGGAGGAAAGCCTGTCTCTTCTCTCATAACACATAGACAGACAGTGGGAGTCAAACAGAATGTAGCGTCTCCTGGGAACAAAACAACCCATATTCAAATACCTCAACCCAACATCCAAAAAGCTCTTTATGAACTCATCTCCCTCGACTCGTACCACTGAGGCCACAGCTGTTTTACACAGACACAACAACCTCTTGATACGTTTAGAAGGCTGGATGTAATGTTGCTATAATCAGGAAATATTTAGTGCAGAAAGAAATCCCTCTAGCCATGGTGGTGACCCAAAAGACTATCACTGAAACAGCCAAAATGAGCACGGTAATATGGTGTTGATACCTGCAGGTACCGTTTGTAAGACTACATATGAGAACATTATCTGTTAATGCTTCCTCAGGTACCTCAGCACAAGAACTGCTGCTCAGTAATATCTGGAGAAATGAGTCTGAGAGAACCTCCAACAGGGACAAGAGAAAATGAGAAAACCTCCCATCCAGGAGGTCAGCTCCTGTACCTCTAAAGCTGGGCATACACCGTACGTTTTTGGCAAACCCAAATCCATGAAAAATAACTTTTTTACATTGTTACTCTTTCAGCTTGAAAGAAAGCAATGGCATAGAGAAGATTTCTATAGAAACACCAGCCACGCACACTATAAAATGACGACACACGATGTTAAACTGCCGCCTCTACATTTCCTGTAGAGAAACCAGTGTCATCACTCCCTTGAATATTGCAGAACACAGTGGATTTTCTGTCTAACGTTCACCCAGTTTCCTTCCTAAAGAAAATGCGTCAAAAGTACAATCTCTGACTTCACCGAGTTACACAACAAACTGAAAGTCTTACAACAACCTGGGACATGTGGAGACACGTCACAATTGGGCTGCCACTGTTGGTTTCCTATTCTTGTATTCCACCAACCATGACTTTAAAGACTATTGTAAAGACAAATATCATCTGATATCAGCGTTGAGTATGTATGTGTTAATATAGTGTAATATATGGTACTTACGATCCAAGCCGTTGATGTACTTCATGGCTATCTCACAATGACCCCACACAGCGCTGACGACAGGATACAGCTTCTTGCCTTTCAGTCCTCTAAACGCGACTCCTAGATACTGTCCATCCACCATGAAGCTCAGCGTCCCTTCGTCCATGTCCAGAATCACTAGCAGAGAGTCCGGCAGGGTGAACGACTCCTCCG
>CAKALG010041517.1:0-17023 GCA_916700815.1 Helicolenus hilgendorfi | reverse complement strand
GACAGTCGCACCAGGAGCAGGGGGCTCTGTGCCTCCTTCTGTAGGGAATTGCTACTGTTTCAAGGACTTAAAAATGGTTTAGTATAATGTGCCTAGTTACAGTCAGTGCCAGTGTTGGACATTTTGTGTGCTCAGCTAAATTCCGTTGTTAAGTCTCTCTGGAATCATATGTAGCATCCATTGGCCAATGATCCTGCAGTGTTTTTTTTAATGTTTTTTTGTCATTTCTCCAACCTTTTGTTTGCTTTAACCTACCCCATGGATTCAATTAAATGATAATTTAAAAAAAAGAAATGTGCGCTTCACTTTCCCTTTGGTTTTTGAGTGCTAATAGATTTAATTATGTGTTTTTCCAAGTCAGCAAAGGATAAATAAATACTTGCCTTTTGAGAGTTGTGGGCATTCTATCTTACTAAAAGACCAAAAGTGCATTTGTATTTCATCATGTTAAGTGCGTCTTTGTCAGGATAAATTTGAACCAGATTTTGACACTCGAGAATATTTAAGTATGGTGGTATTATTGAATACATTTACTGTATTTGTAAAATTGAATGAAAAGTCAGTTGAGAGAGTGAGCATGCACATGTGTGGGAGGAATTCTGTGAGGACAGGTTTGGGTCAAAGGAGGGTTATTTGGTTAATACAGTACAATGATGTTTGAGTTATTTTAATTTTATTTTTTGGCATACTACAGTAATGCTAACCATGAATATGGGGCTCAATTGTCAAAAGAAAAGTAGAAATTACTGGAGAGATGGGGAAAAGGTCAGCTAGGGTCAGCAGGTTGTCAGCCCAAACTACATTTTCTTAGAAAAGGAAACCACACTGAGCAACGCACTGACAACAAACAAAGCCCCACGGGAGTAGGGGGGAGATTAGAGCGATGAGCACATTGGTCGCAAAGATCCAAGGTTAACATGGTAACGGACAAGTAAATGTTACATGCCTCTAAATTCAGCGGTTGTAGAATGAAATGCAGAGCTGGAAGTAGCACTTACACTTAAGGCGTTGTCAGCACAACACTTTAGGCGTTGTAACAAGATAGACTGACAAGGAGCCAGACCTTGAACCTTTACGCATTTAAAAAAAGACACTGAAAAGAGATGAATCAAGTGACTTCAAGATTACTGATGGCAGCAGAGATTGTGCCCTGGAATCAGCAGCCAGGGGAGACATGGAATGGAGACTGCCAGCAATGACTACTCCATCATCAAAGTTTTGGCAGAGATTTATGAAACATGCCAATGAAAAATAGCACAGTAATGGAAGAGCTGCAAATAATTCTGAGGTTCTTCAGGGCGCAATGGTAATCTCTTCAAGTTCAGTAAACATTTTTTCAGGTTGCAGAATGGTAGCCACCTGAATCTGAACTTTTCAGAGTAATATATTTTTTTAAGTATTGCAGATATAAACAGAAGATTTGCCCTTTTGTTTGGTGATTATGTTGTGAAAAGAATCATCATTACAAAAAGCACAGCAAATCAACAATATTACCAAGCCTTCAATTCAAGCCCATCTTTTTCAAAAGTTTACCCATGATGAAATGCTGATATCCGTGTATTGTGTAGGGCTGGACTGAATAGTTCAAAGTCTTTTGCGTGATTTTTTCCTTCGGTTTGAACCCAATATTTCTGCACGGTTGCAGATAAAGATCAGGCCACGATAATATTATTAAAATTATTTTTAGAGTTAGATTTCAGTGGGGACTGCGAAGGATTGTTTCCTACTATTGTGACCCCAAACATTTCCAATAACTTCAGAGTGTTAAGTCCAAAAGTCAAGATTCACTGAAAAAAGATAAATGTAATAATTTTTTAAAAGTCATAACAAGTTTTTACATAAAGAAATATTGTGCTTCAATCTATATCTGTTGCCGTTTAGCCTTTCAAAAACAACCTTTTCACTGCTGTCAAAAAGTTTACTCTCCTGTCGCACACAAATGGAGGCCTGTATTAACAGGCAGTCCAGCAGCAATCTACGAGCACTATACATTACATTTATATAAAAACAATAACATTTTTTTTTTAAATATGACGACAGACATTCAAAGCTTTATTCAAAAACCTCAATAGAAGCTTCCAATGTTAAAATATGACATTTGGTACGGCCCTAGTATTGCACATTAGATTTGTAATGATATCTCCCTATCCGGCACGCTGAAACTGCTTCTCCACAGGCTTGACATTAAAGTCCTTAAAAGATGCACTATTTTAATGACCACGCTGGCAGAGGCTACAGAGCGAGAGAGTAGTGAGTCACGATCCTACTTCCTGGTTAAGACCTTCATGTATGCCACCATCGAGTCGGTGCCAGGCAGAAGATGGATTCTGCAAGCAGCTGGCGACGTGTCAGGCTCATCATGTCAAGATAGATCAATTTCGGTTAAGAAGAAAATAGTCACCAAATGATTTCCATTTACCTTGTAAAGCTGTTAGTGCCAGTGCTATGACAAAATGCATTAAAAGGGGCCAAAGAACAACCTGAGGGACACCAGCAGCAGTGATGGGTTCGTGCCAAGACCCTGAATGTCTGGCTGAGACTTGTCAACATGTGCGGACTTTGCTGAAAGGTTAAGGTTTGGAACTGCCAGCATGGAAACGCGTCTTTGCAGTGGAAAACTTGGAAGAGGCTGAGATTGCCAACACGCCTGTGTAGCATCACCATATTACCCTCTATGAGGACAGGATAAAGGCTAACTAAGGCAACTGAGACCCTGGAGGAGGAGGTTGTAGTTATACATATAGGATGATGCTGCCATATAGGAACAACCCAATAGCAGAGAGAAAAACTTGCAGATGCAAGTAATTGAGCTGCAGACAAAGAGGAAATCAAGAAAAAAGAAGCAGATGAGTCAAAACTTCACCACGGGAATCCTCAACAGAGTATGCAATTACAAGAGCAGGACTCAGAAGAGGCTGAAGTCCAGCAAAAAAAAAGAGAATACAACAGCCTAAAACAAGTGGGAGCTGGCCGTGGACAGAAACCTCCCATGTGGTGACCCCCAATGGGCATGACCCATTATGTATCAAATCCTTGACCAAGCTATTTATGTGTTCCTCCTCTCCGCATGCTGGGATATGGAATAGTCCCAGTAGAATTCCCACTATAAATTCATCCTTGACCAGTGTGTTTTCAGTTGGGTACACTTAACACATCATAGTCTGTTGTTACAAGGCCGTTATTGGCTGCCGTTGCGAGGCCATTGCTTTCGGTAAAGGCCATTACTGCTGGCCTCGGAAACCACGACCCAAGCGGGGCCATCACAGAAACCATCCAGCAACTGAGATCAGTATGGCCAAGATAGTACAGCCCGTAAAACAGACGTCCAGCCTCATGCAAATCTTAAGCCAAAAGCTATATCAACCACTAAGCTTTGGTCAACTTGCATATATGATTGAAGCAACCAGTAATACTTATTAAGTAGGCCTGCTTATATTATTTTTTTACCTGTTTACAGTAGGGATGCGCTGATCCGACTTTTTCAGCCCGATACCGATAGCGATACCTGGGCTTTCCTCACATATGGCCTTCTTCTGTCGGATGAATACTCTCTTGTTCCAAATGTGTACATCTCTACAACCAATATTCCAAGTCCATCAGACACGTGCAACACGTGTCAAAACAGATCTTGACATAAATTAAATCAACTGGGCTCATTTGCCTCTGTATCTTGGTAAATACTGTACCCGACTAAATTGAGGAAATTGAGGTGACGCAAGCATCAATCACAGATGGTTTGTGGCAGGCTAATTAAAATGCATTGGTTTTCCTTCAGTACCAGTGATGGTACATGTCCACAGCCTCTGTCCCTTCCACGCTACCCGTTCATTGTCTAAGTAAGCAGCAGTGCAATGCATCCTGGTAGCGTGGTGGCACGATTCGAGAGACGGGGCAATCACGTTGGCCGCTCCTCATTTGCATACAGTTGAGGTCTAGGCTACTTTATGCAAATCACAGGCGTTCGACACGACTAGCCGCCTCTGGAGAACCCATTTCAGTGAACTATTTAAGAGAAGAAAGTTTCTAAATCAGCCGCCATGTTGGGTTCCGGTTTGAAAGCTGGGAGCAGCAGCTCGTGAGGGAAAGCGTTCATCCAATCAGGTGCATCAGGCGTCCAATGCTGGGAAGCAAGGCGATCCCTCATGATAAAAAAATGACACTGTGGACATGTACCATGAGGCCCCTCCACATTAGCAGTAGCCTTATCTGCATGTTTGCATTTTGTATTTTGACTTTCTCTGGCGCATGGTTGACTATAATGCAGTTTAGAATCACCGCATCAATGCATTCTACTTTTCTTATTTGACCGAGGTCTCAATTGAAGAGGCCAAAACAAAGGATTAGTAAATCTTAATGTGTGTACTATTACGCCCAAGCCTCCCACTTTGGCAATGGCAGACAACCCCCCCATCGTCGGACAAGTGAAATCAGAATAGGTCTTGTTAATGGGATTGTAGTGTTTTAGAAGAAGCCTAGGCACTCAGCAGATAAGGGGACTGTTTATCCCGTTAATGTGTCACTTTAAATACATTAGGAGTAGGAGGGCTCCTGATTTTTTTTTTTTTTGTTTGGCACTCTGCCTCA
This sequence comes from Helicolenus hilgendorfi, assembly GCA_916700815.1. NCBI lineage: Eukaryota > Metazoa > Chordata > Actinopteri > Perciformes > Sebastidae > Helicolenus > Helicolenus hilgendorfi. Next base: position 12,439 of record CAKALG010041517.1, on the reverse strand, counting down.
CTAATCCTGAAGAGCGCAAGGGACAACGCATTTATAGATCCACACATAAATTACACTGTTTGTTTAGTGGGTTAATGATGCTTATTTCCTGGGGAAAACCCAAATAATATTTTGCCTTAATTGCACAGTACAATCTGTGAGGGGACATTTTTTTTATATTCATTTAAATAATTTAAAATCGAGATGACCTTGAGCAACAATGGAGGCACAGACACACACACATATAGTACATAGGCACATGAACAATAACACACAGGAGAGAATGTATTCATTGCTAATGAGAGATAATCCAAGGCCCACTGTGCCGCATCGGGCCGATGGCAAGCAGCTATTTGTTTATTCTATTTACACTGTCACAACAGTTTCCCAGAGGTCTGTTAGTCCCACTATAAAACAAAGGCTGGATCTATAACCCATTGCTTACTATGCACTTGTCAATGTTATTTGAAAATATGTTTAGCAATGTTTGTGGATGGTTATGTTGGGATTTTGTTTTTGTAGTTTAAATATGACCTATTATGGTTATTTTTCAGGTGGGTACTTGTATTTTGGTTTGTTGACATGCTTAATGTTCAAAAAACACTTTACTTTTCTCATTCAACTGGGCTGCAGCACCTCTTTTCACCCTCTGTCTGAAACACTCTGTTTGAGCTCCACCCCCCCTCCTGAAAAGCCCAGTCTTCTCTGATTGGCCAGATGTCCGACTCTGTTGTGATTGGTCAACCAAACCTAACTTTTTGGACACCGCTCCAGCTCTGCTCTAACTAGCTTTGTTTGAGGGCGTGCTAAAACTAGCTGGTAGGCAAAGTATGTTCCTTAGTGACATCACCACTTTACGGAAGAAAAGGCGGGGCTTCAAGCGAGGCGTTTCAGGAAGTTCGGGAGCAGTGTTTCTGTGGGAGAGAGTAACTCGCTTTGGCGTGGACTTTGCAGACCTTTTACATGCACAAAAAAACATAACATACTAAAGGAAAGGGAAAAAGAACAAAAGCATAATAGGTCCCCTTTAATTTGAATTTAGTTTTTTTTTCTCTGTGAAAATGCCCTCCCAGAAGCATCATATGGCTTTGACCTTCACTTAACTCCTGGGATGTTTATTAGGGCTGTGCAATGACACACATCGATACAACATTTATCATGAAACAGGAGTTACGATCTAATATATTGCAATATATTGCGATACTTGCTTTTAATTCAATTTTTGGAAAACTGTCATAGTATAAAGAACACTGGGATTTGCGTTTATCACAGTCCCTGTAACATCCAATATCATAGCACTATTGAGCCAGTCAGCCAAATCTTTTCATGTAAACTATTAATTAAAAATGTTGTGTTTTTGAGAATCGATACAGTATCATGATACTCACGTGTATCAGTATTTTTCTTACACCCCTAACGTTTATTGGAGGAAAAAAGGGAAGAAACATCTGCTTTCTTTAGGACGCTCACTGCGCCTAATGCTGTTACCGCACGCCTTGGTTGTGTGTTCCGAAGTCATAAGTCACCTTCTCCTTCATGCTGGGAGGCTCACTGGCGGTGTCTCTGAAAATATGATTGGTTTTCTGTAGGAGGTGGTCAGAAAGCAGTCCCAACAGCTGCCGCTGAGATTGAGCACAGTAGGAGTTAGCGTGGGTGTGGACATCAGCGATAAGGCCCGAGTGGCACTGGCAGGGCCTCTCGTTAATGGGGGATCCTTCAGGGGACCCCACTAAGAATCTCCAAGGACAAAAGTCGCTCTCACTGTCTCAAATGTGGTAAGGTTCCTCCTGAAGGTCTGTTTTCTTTGTCACACACTGTATGCAGAGCAATAACCTTACAGATTTGGATGCATCATCCACTGTTAATACTTACAGGACGGTCTGTCAGTGACCAATCCAGACCACGTATTTAGATGACATGTTCGTAAAGATGGTGCAATTATATCAGGCACATTTAAACATCACAGAAAAATGGTGTTGAAATATCTTTTTTGAGCAAAAGAGTTTCATTCATGAACTTCTGTAATTTAGTGGCTAGTAAGATAATCAGTTTTTGCATGAGTGACATTTGATCTTGGGAAATGTCAAGTGTAAAAGTGTATAAAGTCGCCTCTGCAGTGGGAAACATGAGGGGAGGAGAGGTGGAAAACAGGTCAACTACTGAACCGGGTGTTGAGTCAACAGAATTGGATCCCACAGTGCTGATTGAGCTAGGAAGTATAGAAACAGCAGTCTACAGTTTAGACGTCCGGGTGGAGGAGAAACATACTGACAGCTTTTTTTCTTTCCTTGCTCGTATTTGTTAATTCACAAATTGAATGGTCAATACAAATCCCAGTACTATAGATGTGAGATTAGCATTAAAACTCTTATAAAGCTTAACATATCTTTTAATGTTACGACTCCCCTTGTTTTATGTATTTATTTGTGAATGTTAAACCAGAAATTAAACACCACAGAAACAAGAGCAAGGTGGGAGAAAGGGTCATATTTTTTTCCACAGCGTACCACAGATTAGTGATGTCATACCTTCGCCCAATGCTAATTTTTACTGAATAGAGCCTGAACCTATCATGATTTAAATATCAATGGCACCTCCCGTGTGGAAATCGGCAGGACGTGAGCTTCTTAACATTAGCTGTCAGCAGCAGGGCAGTTGCACAGTCCTACACAAAGAGCTTACGTTAACTAGCTTTCATCCTGCCGATTTCAACACAGGGTTTGTTTTGTTTGCAATATGGCATTATCAGGGAAAAAAACATCGTCCCAAACACAATCCATCGTCCCCGGGACTACGGGTACCTGCGGTACTGTAGAAAAACGAGTACTGTCACATTTTCCGAATTTTATCATCAACTTCATACAGAAGGTTCTCGTGACATCCTTACCACAGTTTATTAGATTTTTTTGATTGAGTACAGGCCACCATTGGATTATTATATTGGATTGTTTTGTTGGGAAAGTCTGAATTTCAAACGTGCTTGACATTGGTGGTCCATCACAGTGTTATAAGGTATTTTATACCAGTTCTAAATTGAAAATCCTAATTCATCTTTCTAAGAAACATGAACGGGTCATGCTTTTCTACTGCTCTTGTTGATTACTAAAATCCAAAATGCCAAAATTCCCACCGACGTGAAGATAAGCTAAAGTGGTTCGTATTCAACTTGTGCATGGTCCATATCCATTTCCTTCCCCTTTTTCCGTCATATTTTCTTGAGCTTCACGGGGGCTCAAATGTTGGGATGTGTGTTCACCAACTTAATTTGGGCAGGTAATAACAATTCAATTTGAAGAACTAAACTAAACCTGCCTGAAAATGTGGGTCCCTCCCTTCTTCCAAATGAACTCCAGTATGGATCATTGATGCTGAGAAAACAACATGAACAAATTCATGTGATACTGGAGCTAGACTGAACATTTCAATAGAAAAACACACACCCATGTGTGGTATTGCATTGTTTGTTAGGCCGATGTAGATAACGCTCTTACATTTCCTGGAAAAAAGAAGAAAAAAAAAGTCTTGATGCATTTTTAATTGTGTTCATTTTCATTGGTCTTTATGTGAATGCCAGCTATTTCATTAGTGTTTGTAATGAGACATTAGGGTGGCATTTAGTTGCATGGGTGTTAAATTGGAAAGGGGAACCTTGCATGCCTTTTTGTAGCTCATCCTGTATTTGCCTAAATATTCTATAGCTCCCATCAGGTCATTTTTTAAATGGTAATGGCACAGTTAGCATTTTGGGAATGGGCGGATATGCCATAAAGACCATTTAGTAGCTAATCAGGGGTGAATTTTGTTCAACCTGTTTGTTTTGCCGCTGATGAACAGTTCCTGTCGATATCTGACGGTAGCGTGAAATCAAAAAGTAAAAATGTGCAGAATTCGCCATTGTCACAGGTGACGGAGACGTTTTGAGGCCGAATTTGAATGTCTAGGAGGTATGCTAATATTCGTGAACACTTTTTGATGAGTGTCAGACTGATATAAATCCCCCTTCCACTTTCTGTCTGCTTGTCTCTCTCTTTCATATATAGCCTCACCTCTCCTTTTTCTGCCCTTGCTTTCATTTTGGGCCCGAGACATTTGAAACCAATGAATCCATCCCTCGTATGAATTATTGAATATTCATTTGCCATCCATTCTATAGCCGGCCTGATCAATGACGTGTGGGGGTGCAGTCGGTGGAAGACGAATGCGTTACGCCACGTATGTAATGACAGGCGGCAAAGTGCCTTTAGGGTGCCAGCTTTCATCGCAGTAAACGTTGATGACACGGGCTTGTTGCCGAGCTGACAAACTGTCATGGAGCTGTCAGGCTCGCACAATCACTGACTCCGAACCGCTATGATCACCTTTAAACTGATGAGAGCCAACCTTTCGGGAACGCGTGTTGATGCGTGGGCGGGCAGGAGACTCTGTACTGTATGTATATGCGTGCATATGTTTGTCGGCTCCTCGACAATATATTCAACTTCAGGAATTTGTACTGTTTTGAACCCACGTCTCCTCTCCGTCAGACTGTTGGAGGCAGTGCAACCTTGGCAGTGATTATCATTATCAACACACAGCCTGATTGTGCTATAATTGGTAGTGATGATGTTGAATGCACAGTAATGTGAGTATCTTCCAAAGACTACCATCTCCCTAGCTGGAAATAAGAGCACTGAGGATTGAATTGAAGATGCATTCAGGTAATACGCTGGTGATGGTCCATTGACGCTGAAGTAGATTTTGTCTCTGTGGGCTCCGAGACATCCATTTCAAATGAGTTCCAGCTGTGATTCAGAAAATGTATCCCAAATCCCAATAAAATCACTAAGGGTAATTTCCCCCATTGTTCATGTTCAGTGGAGCAGCTCCAAGATTTGTCTCTGGATGACATCATTACCGGTCTTTTCCCTGTTGCTCAGTGTAATGCTGAACGCTGAAATGCCAGAACAGCAAATGCATTCAGTTTTGGGGTGGATTTTACTTTTTTAAGGTAAAGTTTGTAGGATTTAGTGGCTTCTAGTGGTGTTGTTGCAGATTGCAGCCACTGGACTACATCTGGGTCTTCTTTAATACAGCCTGATGTTCATTTAGTAAATTATGGTCCCATTTAAACTCATATAGACGATAAAGGTGGGTATACTTTAGGGCGTGGCTACTTAGCGATTGAAAGGTCGCCACCACGACGTTGTCCGATCTGGGACTTCAGTAAACATTGTAAACGTGAGTTTATCGTCTCAACCACTAGTTTCAAGTCTTCTTCGATATAGCATGATGTTCATTTAGTAAATTATGGTCCCATTTCAAATTGACCATAAAGCAAGGTTTGCTTTAGGGCGTGGCAACCTTTTGATTGACAGATCGCTACCACGGCGTTGTCCGGTCTTGGAGTTGTCTGGTCTTGGAGTTGTCTGTGTTTTCGTCTTACAATTTTAACCCTTTCGCAGTGTGATTTCAGTTCATGAAAGATAATTGTAACATTTTTGGTAACCTGAAAATGTCTTATTCAGTGTTCGGTTGTACTTAGCTACCCGCTCTCGTGTCATTTCTAGATGCAAAAAAAAAAGCAAAATGCCAAACTCAAAGCTTCAAAACGGCAGTTCACAAACCAATGGGTGACATCCACTTTTTTTATACAGTCTATGATTGTAACCAACTGATAACCACTGACGACCAACCTCCCTTTCCAAGACTGCGATAATGTGAGCCGCCGAGTGCAAAACAGTGGTAACGCCATTAACCCCACTCAGAGGCCATCCTTACCATAATAACACAACTTTAGGAGCAACGCAATTCAGAACTGCGGATGGCGGTACCACGGTTTTGCACTCTACGGCTCACGTTACCGCAGTTTCACAAGCCTGCCAGATAACTATCGTGGCCTTCCGGTAATGTGAAGTATGTTGTGTACTTTATAGGAATCAATGGCTTCCTAATTAGGGTTGCCTTTGTTTAGTTTCAGAGTGCAATTTGCATCTGCTAACAGTCCAATCCAGGTTTACTAGAGCTGGCAGACTGCATGGATTTGGAAAATACAGCATTGGTTTATCTGTAAAAGTCACAAACAGATGTATGCTACTCCTCCGGCGTCCCACCCGTTGCTGATTCAATTTCACTGATTAAATCCTGAATTGATGCACACAGATGCTTAGGAGTAAAACATTGTCTGTCTGGTGTTTTTGCAGTGGACAGGTTTTTTCACCCGATTTGACTGGCATCAGACCATTAAATAGATATCAGTCGCTGTACGCACCATACATATGGGTCAATAGGGGCCTATTACGTCTACTATGTTTTAAGTGAAAGTTAAAACTAAGGCCCTGTTCACACCTGGTATTAACATGCGTCCTCAGTGATCCGATCACAGGTGGAGAGCTCTAAGTACAGGTGTGAACGCACTCAAGATGCATTGAGGATGCATTGAGATTGGATCTTTCGGACCACATTCAGAGATGGTCTGGCCACATATGACCAACTTCTTTTAGCGGTGTGTACGCAAATGCGTCCTGGCCACATTGAGGGCCGCCTACTCATCGGATGTCCAGCTGGTATCCGCAGGATCACCGTGCCCCACAGGTGAATAAACAGGCAGACACGGGCACTTTTCAGCCAGGAAACGGCCTCTGTGCTCTATTGTATGTAGACATGGCATGCAATTTGCATTATTATCATACCGTCGGAGATGTGTCAGTGTTTTTGTTCCGCTGCTTTGCGCGGAGCTGACATCCGACCAAAAATGTAGGATATTACTACTGACATTCATGTAATATTACGTCACAACGGCTGCTATTAGCCATGTGTGCATTACGTGTTTATTTGCATAAGGCAAAACAGTTAGATTTAGGCGAAAAAAAAACACTTAGTTGAGTTTAGGGAAAAACATTGCGTTCTGACTTAAAATAATTACAAACACAAAGACAACACGTTATTGGTTTCACAATTTCTACACATCAACACCTGACGTCATAATATCTACGTAATTATACGGCCGATAGAGGTCGTTGTTGTGTTCTTTTATACCGTCTTTCGGTGACCTACCATGTGAATAGATGATAAAACATACTAGTGGGTATAGTAGTCCCCTATAGTAGACCCACATCTATGTTGCTTATAGCGACCGATAATGCCTATTTAATAGCCTGACAACCGTCAGCAGCAACAGCATGAATTTAGGAAGCCAGTATTGAGGGTTAAGGTTGTCTCTGCTATGTGGCGGCTCCCAGGCCTCTGTGTTACTTACTCAGTAGGTTGTGGGCAACCTCATCTCATCAAATATCCAACTCTGGGAGACTGTGCTAAGTGAAAATCACTCTTTGCTCAAGGCAACATTTAAAGAAAACTACAGTGCAAACTCAAAATTGAACTCAGCACTTCTAGCCAAAACCTTGCAAATGGTGAAGAAAAGATGAAAGATCTTAGAGGAGAGACAGCTAAATGAAAAGGGATGATGAAAAACGCAGGACTGAGCGCTTGTATTAAGAGTTCTGCTGACATTGAGTGTTCAATAGATTTTCATTTGTATCTTAAGTACCTGCAGAGAGGACTTAGCAAAGAGCAGGAAGGGTTTATCAAGGATTTGGGCCAAGCTTTCCATATCTCTGTGACGACTGTTATGCAAACTTTATGTAAAGTGAAAAGGGACTAAAACCAAGGTTGGCACATTTGTTGTTACAGCTTTTCTGCCTCAGTTTTATCTTGAACTCTTCCACTAACTAATAAATGATGAAAAGAAAATGACAGGGCTGCTGCCTAAACATCGATGATCCGAAAAATCAGTTGAGAAGCTCCCCGCGCCTAATGTAATTTTTGTTCCAGCTGAATCACAGCCCTTTTTTTTTTAGCTGCGTCACTGTGCACAATGCAACGCAGGATAACAGCACGGCAAGCTATGAACTTCTACAAACTGAGTCTTGTCTCAAAATGACCTTACTACAAAGGAAATGGAGGAGAGTGATGAAAGTGTAATGTGGAGCGACGCAGATCAGCATGACTTGTTTCAGTTCGCCGCTCCGCCACCCCGCGAAACTACTTGTGAAGCCACTTTGAACCGCCAATTCACTCACTCAATAAAGAAAAGCTTTCACACTCAGCCAAAGAAGACAGAATTAGGAGAGACGTTTTAAAGTGTGCACAGTATTCGGCATGAATTCAATTTTGAACTGATGCATTCACAGCTTTGCTTTCACGCACCATAGTGATGGATTACATCACGTATACTTTACATTACTGCTTGTATATCTGACTTATAACTATTTTCAAAAGCATACGATAAAGTTAAAATTAAATTTGCTTCAATTTGCTACCTTATGGTATGAAAATAAACAAGGCTGTCAAAGTTAATTGCCTGTTGGGTTGCAGTTTGCCATGTTATGATTTGAGCATATTTGTTATGCTAAATGCATTACCTGTGAGGGTTTCTGGACAATATTTGCCATTGTTTTGTGTTTTTCATTGATTTCCAATAATAAATATATACATATATTTGCATAAAGCAGCATATTTGCCCACTCCCATGTTGATACGAGTATTAAATACTTGACAAATCTCCCTTTTAAGGTACATTTTGAACAGATAAAAAAATGTCCAATTAATTTTCAATTAATCACCATTAAACATGGACGGATGGATGCGATTAATCACAATTATTTAAATGGAATAACAGCCGTAAAAATAAACGAATTGGGTGGGCTAAACATTTTTTTTAAACCAAATAGGCAATACACCACAGTGGGAATTTTGTTATCCTTTTGCGTTAAAGTCAGTCATTGTTGCATGCAGTTGTGACCAGCCAGGGACTGATTTAAAACACGTCTCTTTGGTGCATTTGGACTCTCAAAAATCTGGATATTTTGAGTTTTGTCTCCAAAACAGCAACCTTTTTTAATGCAAGAAACAGGGGAATTTGTATGAACCTTTTCTTGACATCCACGAGGCTCATCATTGCAATGTTTTTCAGCAATGGCAAAAGAGTCGAGCAGTACTATTACTATAATTAACTTCAAGTTGAGTCTAGGTTCGCTGATGTTATTTTCATCGTGATTTTATATTATTTTCAATATGAGATTTTCGTTGACTGAAATTAATTTAGAACCTGTGTACTGTCACACTGTGTGTTAGTAGGGGTGTAAATATATATATAGTTTTGTGATAATGTATCGATTCTCAAAAACACTGTATTGATTTTTATATAATAGTTAACATGAAAAGATGAACTCAATCAATACTTTATTTAATTTGCAAAGAGATATACCCTCTCAGTGTGTCTGCCCTCTTGAAGTATTGTTATGATGTTGGATGTTACAGGGACTGTGATGAATGCAAATGCAGTTCCCACTGTTCTGGTAAATTTATTTTACTCAGATTTTATGCATATGGTGGTGTGTTCTTTATACTTCCTAAAAATTAGATTAAAAAAATCTATCGCCTTACATACAATATTGCAATATATCGCAATATATTGAATCTTAACCCCTGTATCATGATACGTATCGTATCGTCAGATTGTTGCTAATACAAAGCCCTAGATGTTAGTGTTTCCTTTGAAAATGGTCGTCAGTAATGTAAAAAAAATACATTATTTGTAGTTAGGGCCTTAACAATGCAAACCCACCAGTATGTTCCCTTTTATAGATTCACATAAATGGAAGATTCTGCAAAGCCAGTCTGCCACTTTTTGTTATTTGAGCAGCAGTATTGAATAATGTGCCAGCCACAATGTATTTTTGTCTCTCAATGCTGATAACCCATAAGAAAAAACACAAGTCTTTCATAAGTTATTTTACCCTTTAAGGATCCATGTGATGTGCCACCATTTCTCTATCATCCATACAGTTATTTCCCTGGTTCTGTGAAACGTTCACTATGGTCGTTCCTTCGGGTTGCCCTTGGACTCAGTTTGGGAGACACTGTATTGCTGACACCCTTGCTGGGAGCACACTGGTGTCATTCACACACCTACAGTAGGCACATACGCACATTAATAATGTTCCTCTTAATGAATTACTAGCAGACCTTGAGGCCATACACCTATACCCCAGTACTGTCTGGCCAGGTGCCCAATGACAAGCCTCATAGCACAAAAGACAAGGACACACACACACACAATCTTTTTTGTCTTTAAATAGCATGCTTACTGAGCCTCCTCATCTACATAACAATCATACCAAGGCGGCCCTAGAAACTCTATTACTGTCCATCCATCCTGCATGTGATTTGCTTCTCTTACCGCAAGACTCGCTTCTCAGTTGTTTCACATGAAAATCACTTTTAATTTTGATCAAACCATGTGTCAGCGTTGTGCACAATCCGAGTTATTTAAAGCTATCTGGAATACACACATACTGTAACGGTAAAGCAGCAAACTTTCGAGGTGAATTTGACAGGAGCTTGATAAGCTCTGTTTAAAACAGTAGCAGATGGCGGGAGGCACCTCGCTGTTGGCCCAGCAGACAAAGCTTTATCTCCTGTCAAGGTGAAAGGTCGAGGAGTGTGTCTTCAGCCCCGCAGATTAAACATAAAGAGTTGAATAGCCAGCAGTTATGGCATTTACGAATTTCACACCCTACAAAATTTTACCATAAGCTGCAGTCAGCAAAAGTATAGAACTCCTCACCGTTACAGTAAGAGAGGGAGGATGTTTAAAGTGTACTTTCAGAACGGAATATAAGGTGAGATAATGCGTATATTGTCTTAATGCTGGAATGATCAATGAGTGGATAGTTAGAAAATTGATTGATTAATAATTAATGTATCAGGAAAAAAAACCCCCAATATTTACTGGTCCCTGCTTCACACATTTGAGGGTTTATTTCCTCTGACAAACGAGGTGAAGACAACACCATAGACTGGACATGGTGCTGGTCATTTTTTACTATTCCCTAACATTTTATAGGCTAAATAATTCATTTATTCATTAATTCATTAATTAAAATAATCGGATTGATTAAGGAAAATGATAAAGGGAAGTAAAAGGGAAACGACTGATAATTGTAGCCCTACAGTGACTATATTTAAAGGGGACCTATTATGCTTATTTTCTAGAAGAAAAATGCTTAATTGTTCTCAAACCGGCTGTGCTGCAGCACCTTTTTTCACCCGTTTCCGTTTCCATTTCCGCTCCAGCTCTGCTCTAACTTGCTTTGTCTGAGGGTGTGCCAAACTAGCTGCTATGCAAATGTGTTACTTGGTGACATCACCACGTTACGGAAGGAAAGGCAACAATTCAAGCAAGGCATTTTAGGCAGTTCGGGAGCAGTGTTTCTGTGGCGGAGAGTAACTTCCTTTGGCGTGGACTTTGGGCTTTTTAACTTTTCAGACCTTTTACATACACAAAAAAACAATATAATATACTACAGGAAAGGGAAAAAGCACACAAGCATAATGGGTCCCATTTAAAGGGGAACACCACCTAAATTAAGAATGCAAATATGATATCACCATGGCTGAGGAAAGTTCAATCACTATTTGTGAACATGAACTTCTCTCTCTATCTCTCTTTCTCTCTCTCTCTCTCTCTTTCTCTCTATCTCTCTCTCTCTCACTCTCTCTAATAACTAGCTACTTGGTAGGCTTTTTAAACCTGGTATTTCTGCACAGTTACAGATAAAGATCAGGCTACATTACTATTATTAGTGTTTGTAGAATCAGAGTCCATTAGTGGCTGCGTAGCAGTTTCCGACTTGTGTGATCCAAACATTTCCAATAACTTAAGAGTGATCTAAAGTAAAAAGTCAAAATTTATTGAAAAAAGATAGATGTAACCATTTAAAAAATTTACAACATGTATTTATCTAACGCAATATTCTGCTTCAACCCATATTTGTTGGCTTAGCCTTTCAAGAACAACGTTTTACTGAGGTCCAAAGCCTGTTTTATCTGCCGCACATAAAGGGAGGCCCACGCATGTATTAACGGGACGGTCAACAGCAGTCTAACAGCACCGTAAAAAACATTTATTTAACCACAATAACAAAAACATATATTGAGGCTCTAACACTGTTTATAGTAAATTAAGTCATTTAAATTTGTTTTATATATATATATCACATTATGTATCTGCATTCGCTCAGTGAATCCGTCAAGACATCATTTCTTTATTTCTGTTGACAAAACTGACGAGTTATGTTCATTAAAGAAAGTTGGTTTGATAAAATCAGTATAAGGGTGATGACGTCAGAAAATATGGGTGGGTGGGGGAGCTCAGATTTTCTTAGATACAATTGTCTGTACACTTTATACCCTATGACATCACAAGTTTTAGTTTTAGTTTAGTTAGTTTAGTAGTTTTAGACTGTGTTAGACCACATGAATAGCATGAATAATGAAAATGGGCGTAGTTCCCCCTTTAAGTATGTTATCAACTAGTTAATGGAGCATTATAACAGGAGGTCTATACCTAATGTTAGGAGTTCTGTCATTTTCTGAGAGATGTCTGTTCCGCGAGCTCCCTCCCTGCACCGTAGGGCCC
>CAKALG010041513.1:0-15591 GCA_916700815.1 Helicolenus hilgendorfi | reverse complement strand
TGTAAAACATATTTAAGTGGTCCTGAAAGGTTTGACAACAAACAATTTAAATATAAAAAAACGTGTTCAGAAAAGCTATCATTCACACACTTTCTTAAAAATCATTCCACATATTTTACGGCATTTGATAGCTCGATCCATGGTAAATCTAAACTCACTTCAGATGTTATTGACAGAAGGAGTCCCTATTGGAAATTTTGTATATTTTTAGTAGGGCCGTCAATCGATTAAAATATTTAATCACGATTAATCGCAGGATTGTCCATAATTAATCACGATTTAATCGAAAATTAATCGCACCGTTTTTATCTGTTCCAAATGTACCTTAAAGAGGGATTCGTCAAATATTTGATACTGTTATCAACATGGTAGTGGACAAATATGCTACTTAATGTAAATGTATGTATATATTTATTATTGGAAATCAATTAACAACACAAAACAATGACAAATATTGTCCAGAAACCCTCACAGGTACTGCATTTAGCATAAAAATAAGCTCATATCACAACATGGTAAACTCAAGCCAAACAGGCAACAACAGCTGTCAGTGTGTCAGTGTGCTGACTTGACTATGACTTGCCCCCAAACTGCATGTGATTATCATAAAGTGGGCATGTCTGTAAAGGGGAGACTCGTGGGTACTCATATAACCCATTTTCATTTACATGTCTTGAGGTCAGAGGTCAAGGGACCCCTTTGAAAATAGCCATGGCAGTTTTTCCTCGCCAAAATGTAGTGCAAGTATAGAGGGTTATTTTGCCTCCTTTCCGACAAGCTAGTATGACATGGTTGGTACCAATGGATTCCTTAAGTCCTTTAGTTTCATATGATGCCAGTATCTTCACTTTAGCTTTAAAACTGATCCTGCTACAACCTAAACATTGGTTTCCGTTGGAAGTATGCACAGAGATAAGAGAAGCACCTGTCCAGCCTTAGTTTTAGCTCAGATTTAGGACACAAATAGTTTTCATGCGTATCATTTTGGGTCATCAATCTGCCCCATATCATGCTCCTTTATACGTGTTATCTGAGACCTGTTTTGTCACTTGACTTCTCTCACATTCCCCCTCTGTCAGTCTACACTTACCTGTTTCTAGCTATTTCTTTTGACTCCCATTTGATGCGTGCACACAGTGTTTACACTGGGGTGTTAGCACAGCCGACAGCTAAGTTTCATGTGTACTCAGATAGTCCTCATTAGAATGGATCAGTTTCCAGGATAGCGTAGCAAGAGTGGTTAATGGTTTGGGTTAGGTTAAAGTCAAGGTTAGGGATCTGTCCAGTTAGGGTTGCTCCATCCTAAGACTGATACTTAAATACAGTGGTAGCACATTTAGGCTAAAGAAGAGCTCACACCTTGTTGAAGCATGGTATGTGCTCTAGGCCAAACATGAGCGTGGAAGTGTGGAAGCAAATAAGACTGATGAGTATTTGAATTTTAAAAACCACTGCGTACTTATTATTGAAATTTAAACACCGCTGAATTCATAGCATCGAAATATTTTACTTTGAAAACAATGTGTCTGAGTTCATTTGGCCTGAGTTCAACTCTTTGTCTTAAAAATAAAATGTTTTGATTTGCAATTTCATAAGCTGAATTTGAATATACTGTACAGTATGTTTTTCAATGTTCACGAACTCAGATCCAAAAAATACAAGTTTCAGAATTTAAAAATAAATATTCAGGTTGCTCCAATTCGATTGGTCAAATTCAGATCTAAAGATTCAAGTTAAAAAAATTAAAATACCAACATCCAGGCGACCCAGGACACTTTAGGCAATCGAGTCTGAATGCAATTGAACCTACTTCTGGCATCAGAGCCCATCTGAAGTGGGTTGGATAAACGATAGATGAATCCGGCAACCGCTTTATGTGTTCCGCGATCTAGCGGCGCCGCCATTACTGCGGTGATCATCATAAAGTAGGCCTGTCTGTGAAGGGGAGAGTTGTCTATAGAACCCATTTTCATTCACATATCTTGAGGTCGGGGGTCAAGAGACCCCTTTAAAAATGGCCATGCCAGTTCTTCCTCGCCAAAGTTTAGCGTCATTTTGTAGCGTTATTTAGCGACCTTCCCGACAAGCTATAACATGACAGAATAGCGGCCAGGCCGCCTGAGTTTAAAGGGGGTCAATTTCAATTTTAAGTATTCAGTAGATGTTAAAATCAAATACTTTTGTCTTTTATTTGCTTCCACATGGAGGTGGTATGTGAGATACGCTGCTGGTTTTGATACAGATGGACAGATGTGGCTACATCCTAAATCAACCTTTGAAATCAATGGTTTCTCACTGCTGCAGGAGGGCAGTCTGGCTGAAATGCCTCCTCATCAATCAACCAATGGATCAATGGGTTCTCATGCTTAGTGATTTGTTGGGACTGCAACTAAATAAGCAATTTCATCTAGTTTTATGTAAATATACATTTTTCAATGTGGGTTTGTTATGAAGGCGGGGTAAACTCTAACGTACTTTCAATTGCCCTCTTGTCATTCTTCCTAAAGAAATCCCCTGAAACAAGTGACACTGAAAACAGGTATCAAAGATGTGTTTTTCTGTAGTTTTTGCAGTCACACAAGCAGACAAGAGGAGGAAGTTTACTCCCTCTGCACTACCCCATCAGGTTGATCGGTTTCCCCATAGCTCCAGGGCCCAGAGATGCCTGCTTTCATTCAGAGCAAAACACACAAAGCAAGGCTCAGTATATTGGCCTTTATGTGGGCACCGCCGGTTTCTAACAATTACGTTCCGCTGAGTAAAGTGGTAAACCCCTCTTGCCTTTTTGATTTTCCATGCTTTCAAACCACGCTTTTAAGCTTGTGAGGACCTTCTAAACACTTCAGTGTATCTAGCTGAATGCTGTAACTACACTTTTTTCCCCAGTGTTGTTCTTGTTGGAAGAAAGTCTTTATCAGCACATGTCAGTTTTTCTATTGGAGCTTGGAAACAGTTGTGTGTCTGTGCCAAATGACAGCAGCAGTCTAGTGAATGAAAGCTGGACCATGCTTGTCTCTCTGTGTCTGGTTCAAACCTCCCACTGCCTGCTTTTTAATGTGGCAGCGAGGTGTGTTTTTCCACTTCACACACATGTGAGGACTGAGTCGTGTGCACGCACACACACAGTCTCCATGTAAACAAACACAAGCTCTACCTGAACAAAAACGTTACTTCCTACGCAGATGCCAAAGGCTTTAGATCAATACAACTGCATGACATTGTGTTTTTCTCGGTGGATGTCAGCTTTTGAATCTGTCTGTCATGTTGAAACAACACATGCTGCTTGATGCAACAGACAGCACATCCTCTCCCCCATCCCCCCTGGCACTTGGTCTTCCTGAATATGTTTTCTCTAACTTCCAGCAAACATGATCAGCAGCACTGCAGACCAACTAGGTCAGCAAGTGAAACAGACAGGCGGACAGCTGAGTCACACATTGCTGAATGGTGAACATCATGCAAACATGGCTGCCAACTCTCCAGCTCTCTCCAGCTTGCAAACAAAAAAATACCTGCGACATTCGATAGAGCTGCAATGTCCAGAGACTGGACTGGAGCCCTTCTCAAATCTCAAATAATTCTCGACAAATGGCAGATATTTTGGGCTATTTCGGTATTAAAACCTCATCTACTGGTGCATCTATAAAGTGCTGCAGGAATGAGTCCTAAAACCCGAAAGTGAGTTAACGTTTTAGCACTTCCGGTTCCCTCGTCTCAAAGTCAATATGTTTTTTGAATGGGTTTTTTAGTTAGATGCTTGAAATAATGTCTGTGGTTAACACAAGATGAAGAGATTTTAATGTTTTGTTCTACGACATAAAATACATCAAAAAAATATTCCACCTGGGAATTTTGAAGCTTTTACATGTCTTAAAAAAGGGCGGTTGCTAACAAGTGGCTAAATGAGACTACTAAATGTCATCACGCCAACTCGTCCGCCTTTACAGCCTCGTTACTCTCGTTCGTGTGTAGTTTGTCTACATAGCCTAACGTTAGCTTTTTACTTCTGACGATTGCATTTCACGCTTCAGAAATCGTAAAAGTGGTGTTTATTTGTGAAGATTATCTTGCCTGTAAGTATCATAAACGTTTGTTTGGCACAGAGTTTATTTTCTCCAATAATCCAAAACCAAATGGAAAAATCCCATTGGCTTTTTTTTTTCGAGGGAACCAGTGCAATGCTAACTTCCTGGTTGACCTACATAGAAACGTCATCCCTGCAGCACTCTTATTAGTTGTTCTTGATAATAGTGTCAGCTAGATCTCTTTACAAAAATATTTTTAAAAATCTATAGTATAAAGATAAAGAGTAAAGTGTAAAGATATTGCAAATTTCACCAGCACACATTTTTCTGTTTGACTTATATAATATGTGTGACACCTTCTTCTGCTTTTTGACTGGATGGACTGCATGCTTGTCTTCTCTACTCGCTGCCTGACACACAGCCCAAACCTGTACACCAACCAACAACATGACAAACAGGTTGAGAGCTTCCTGAGCCCCCACGTGGAAATCAGAGCACACTTCCCTGGGCTCATTGAAAACAATCAACCCAGAGCAATTAGCATCCACTGCAGGGTGTATAATAGAGCACTTAAAAGTGTGCTGGGCCAATTTGCACAGGGGAGTTGTGTGTTGTGCGGCGTGGCTATGGAAAACTATGTAAGAGTGGAGTCAGTCAGTGTCAGTGCAGGTCTGGAAATAATAGTGTTTAATTAATAAGCTGTATGCCTCACTGTGTGGAAGTGACTGAGATCAGTCTTTTATGTGTAAGGCAACATCAGGTTTGACTTAAACATTGCTTTCCTAACTTTGTAGAACAAAAGGTAACAAATAAATACATAGATATAAATTTACTGAATTGTTATTTGTTATTAAATAAATACA
This sequence comes from Helicolenus hilgendorfi, assembly GCA_916700815.1. Lineage (NCBI taxonomy): Eukaryota > Metazoa > Chordata > Actinopteri > Perciformes > Sebastidae > Helicolenus > Helicolenus hilgendorfi. Next base: position 10,703 of record CAKALG010041513.1, on the reverse strand, counting down.
ATAAATCGTATACCAGCAACTTAGTAAAAACAACAAGTAAAAAACCATCAAAATTTACAGGAATTACCATTCAAGTAGAAACTTTATTAATTCAGCAACAAATTGGTCAAAACTTAAACAGCAATATAATATATAAACATAGAATTTAATTGAATAGATCGGCCCCGTTGTCACCGATCCAGCTACAGTACATGCGTCAGAGTCGGCCCGATATCCGATCCAGTATCGGTATCGGTGCATCCATAGTCTGTAGTTCGCTCCACTATGTTTGTGCAGACTGAAAAACTATCTCGACAGCTTTTGCATTTGGTTGTGTCTAGAAGGTAACCTGCAAATTGCGAAATCTGACCTGAGATCGACCAGAACGTGCAAAAACTATCGCGAGACTCGCTGCCCAATGACCTATCCTGACCTTAAAAAGTGAATGCCTAACCATAACCATCTTGCTAGAGTTTCCCCAATTTGCTGGTTCCCTTCTAGACACGACCCTGTTTCATGGATTGCCATGGGACTTTGCACAGACATGCATGGCCCCAAGAGGATGAATTACACCGACTTTAGTGATCCCCTGATTTCCCCCCCAGCACCACCATGAGGTTGATATATATGGTTCAGAGGAGTGAAATATCTTGACACCTGTGATAGATTGCCATGAAATTTGGTAGAAATATTCAAGTTCCTAAGAGGATAAATCGTTGGGGGTGCTCTGGTCAAAGTCTTCACTTATTCAGTGAAATATCTCAACATCTTGATGGATTAGCACCAATTCTTTTCAATTCTTGTTTCCTAGACAATATATTCTACTGTCTTTGGCGATCTTCGGGCTTTCTCTGTAGTGCTATAGAGGTTGACATTTCTGTTATTTATTGAAATATCTCAACAGCCTTGACATTCTTGGTTGCCATGATGAACTGTAAAAACTTTGATCCCCAAATACCTGCAAAACTGATAACATTAATATCAGCCTCAGCTGAATTATGTGTTTTGTGCTAATTAGCAAATATTATGGTAGATGGTGAACCTTATACCTGCTAAACTTGTTTGCTGCCTGACAGAACTGCAGGCTTTACAGTCTTGTTTTCTCAGTATGTTAATGTATCAAGATACTATCTGTTCTCTTTGGTGTGTTAAGGGATAATTACTGTAGTGTTTTCTAACCTGCACTTTAGAGAAGGTTAGTTTCTCAAGGTTTAAGAAATATCTAGATTGTGTAATATATTCGAGCTATGTGGTCATGCAGAAAGTGTGTGTTTAGAAAGCGGAAGTGCCCAGCTGAAGGATGGGCTGAGTGACTCTATGCCTTAATGGCCCATGACAGCTTAGTGTTGCCATACATACAGAAGAAGTGTGAGTGTGTTTGTGTATATGTATTAGGAGACAATGGGGCCATCGTGGTTTAAGATTCTCCTGAATATTTTAACAGAACGGCCTAACAAATCACTGAATTTTACCCTCAGGTCAAAAGACATTTGCCGCTATTTGGTCTGCACAACCATTAGGAGTAGACAATGGGACGTTTTCTTTGTGCCTTTGTAGCTTTTTTTTATTTCACAGTTCATGAGTAATTACTCTTAAGGTGAAATGATCTTGACAATCTGGTGACTTTTAATCATAATTAGTCATTAACTACCCTGTGGAGACCCAAAATGTTCAATATTAAATTAATAGATGTTATATTAAGAAATAGATAATGGCACAAATATGTTATTATTATTATTATTGTAAAATGGTCTTATCTGTGATTGGCTCTTGCTTTCGTCTAAATGAGTCAACAGCTAACAAGATCTCTACCTCTGGTGTGTTTGTCTGGATGGACAGACAAAGACTTTGTGATGAAAATTTGTATTATGAGAAAAATGGGAAAAGTTAGTGAGAAAAGTAGCGTTGTTAAATGAAAACGGACTTTGGAAGATGGACATTTTAAAATATAAACTGATGGAATTAAATAAAAACAAAGAAGAAGTAGGATGAAATAACGTTTAATAATAATACTCAGCTGAGTCCTAAAAATGTATTGATTTATTTAAAAATGTCATATTTATATTACGTGTTTTGTCTGTATTTATTGACAGAGTTGTATTTTATAATGTCTTATTTTATACTGAACACCTTGGGTCTCCATATTCCAGTACTTTACAAAAACATTGGAGGGTTCATTGACTCTGGGTAGAAGTATTCTTGCTTATGACGTATCTTTTCTCACTATATTCTTTGTAAACTACAAACCAATAGTGGGGTATTCCAGCTATTTAGCATTACAGTGACATTAAAGGGGAACTCCACTGATTTTCAAAATCAAAGTTGTTGTAGTTGATTTTATCGACAAATCTGTAAATCTGAGTTTCTCCGCAAAGAATGACACAAATCACCACTTTAAATCTTGTGTTTATCACATGTGCACATACGTTTCTTGGAAACAAGTCATTCAGCATTAAAAAAAAAACATTAAAAAAATGACTAATTGACTAAAGAATTCTTAGTCAACTACGACCAAAACGGCCGATTAGTCGACTAAGAGGGGGCAGCCCTACTGCTTGTGTGACTAAAGTTGTTTAAAACATGTTTCATGTTTCAGAGGGAGCTGTGTGAAATCTGATAAGTTGGGTCAAGTGATGTCACTTGACACAACTGTCAGTGGTCGAGTTGCATTGTGGGTCATTTAGGTGCCAGATTAAGCTCCAAAGCCAAGCTCCAAAAATAATTCAATACAATACAATTCCCAAAGTGCAACTCAATAGCGCCTTTTGTTAGACCTGCCCTACCTAGTAAATACCCACATTACTCAAATCCTACGCCCCAGGTTTGTAACACAGGCTTTCTGTTAAAAAAGTCACAAGCCAAATGTATTTATATTCTCTCAGATCTAAGAAAAGAGCCACAGAAGACAATATAAAATCAGTGTTCACTCGCTGAGTAAGTACTCCGTGTGACAACCATGCGTAAAAATCGGTGGAGTGGCACTTTAATGCACTGAGTCCAATCTTGCACAAAAGAGGAGGCTTTTGAGGGCTAAAATATAAGGAGTAGAGTAACAAATGACTGCACTCAGAGAATAACACTTTGAAGATACATCTCATATTAAAGGGAGGGTGTGCGCTACAAGGGAGCCCAGCACTGCAGAAGCGTATTTTTACAGCGAATATCAAATCATCAGAGGAGGATGGGCCGGGGCTATCATAAAACACTAGAAATTGCTCCCCTCTACCCCGCCCCAGCTCATTCTCATGCCACCTCCTGAGAAAATGTCAGCGGATCCTCCCAGATGGATTCATTAAGCTCTGATGATGAGTGCACTGTGCGTCAGGCATTGGGGGTGGGAAGGCAAGGAGAGGCGTTAGAGCATCATAAATCTCCCCCACACTGCTTATTTATTAATACCGCCCTGCAGTGTGCACCTGGGCTCCTCCGGAGAGAGAAGCAGACAGGGAAGACGGGACAGGAGGGGAGGGGGGTTAGATATGATTCCCCAGAGTGGTCACAAAAAGCACATCAATGCAAAGTAGGAGGAAAACAGTCGAAGGGAGAGCAGCATGATAAATGAAGGTGCAGCTGAGCAAATAGACATGGGGAGTGAAAGATTGATGGATGGATGGCTGGATGGCTGGATAGTTGAGGAGAGAAAATCCTACGGGACCGGTGATTACTGTAAGGGCAGGCCGGGAGGTGGATGAGGGAGTGCGATGAAAGTGCGGAAGATCGAACAGAGGTGGGGCAAGGGGAGGCTTAAAATGTCACAGTCTGAATTTACATTGGAGGCCGTGACTTTGTGACCCTGTTGGTACGTATACACACACTCTCCTATTACACAGTAAGAGAAAAGGCATGGCAGGTCAGTCATCTGATCTCTACTGGGGCACTCTGGCTTCAATGATCTGTATTTCAGTGACGAGACTTAAACTGTATGACCCAAGATTGAACTGAAGCGTAATACACTGTTTGCAAAGTTGCCTTATCTTTTTTCCCACCTTACTATTTATACAGCAAAACCTCACTGGTGTTGTGCAAAAGCCCCTGTCTGATAATACCAAACGGTCAGCAGACCCTAACATTTCTGAACAAATAAGGTATTGTTTGCATCTTGAGATGTAACGTCCTTCTAAAAAGGGTCCCTGACAAGTTATTACATTTGACCAACTATTTGATGGTGCTCACAAAAAACATACACAGAAAGAACCACGACAAATAGCTAATGAAAACAATAAAAACATTTTCAACACATTAATTCCTAATTATTAGGGCTGTCAATCGATTAAAATATTTAATTGCAACCTCTCCCGTTATTTAAAGGTAAAAGATGGGACCTAGTAGTGTCAAGACACACATTATCAGGGTAAACCAAAATAGGTATAATGAATCAGTGAGTTTTGTTTTCTTTAAATGCAAAGAACAATTGTGTTTGGACTTAAAGAGCAGTGGTTACAACGTTTTTTCACATCAAGGACCCCTAAATTAGACCACGAAGCCCCGTTTGATAAGATTTTGTCCCAGGGTTTCCCATCGGATAGGATTTTTGCTTTTTAGATGTTTTATTACGGAAAGAGTATGAAACCCATGACCAAAATAGTTATACATTCTGTCATTGTAGTGTAGTGTCATTGTATTATAGTGAAAATAAATGATAAATTCCCCTTTTTGCTGGGGACCCCCTGGAAACCCCTCAAGGACCCCTGGGGGTCCCTGGACGCAAACAGCGCAACAGTGCAAACTACGGCGAAAGAGCTGACTGAGATAACAGTGTTTACCTGAAGGGTTACTAGAGGGTGGGGGTTACGCTTCCGTGACGCCGCTGTCGGTCAGGATGCAAAGCAGCGCCTGTCAGCTAGCCAGTTTGGACACATTCACATGCACTAAAAACACCTGCAGCCAGCCTGGCTATGAAAACAAAGCGCAGAGAAGCTCCGATTACAACACACACACACAGAGGGAGAGTGACTTCATTCTCTGCTCAGGTAGACATTCCTCCTCTATATCTTTGGCAACAGTTGCTTGATGCTATATTCATGCTCTGGATATTGAATTTAGCACATTTAAACTCATCGTCCTGAGGCTTTAGGGGCAGCTGGAGCTTGGTGTTATTTGCGTAAAGGTTTAATGATGTAGTCTTGATAAATAAACATTTACATATCGGACATATAAGCCTGTGAACACCGGGGGTTCCTAACCGGCATGACTGTTGTTCCTTCCTGAAGACACATGTGGAATGTGGTTCTCCTCCTCTTGACCTTGTTGGACGAGCAGGCATATTGTTCTGCCGTATAGGAATGTACACTTGTTAAATGACAGTTGGCTGTAAAGCTATAGGAGTGTCGAGCGATGGAGCAGTGTATGACAGGTTGTGAAAGGGCAGTGGAATGATAACAATGTGACCCCTCATATCTCTCCATCTCTATTCTCTCTCTCTCTCTTCAGATAGGACTGATGTCAGTCACAGTGTTTCCAGTGCGGTTGCTACTGGTTTCCTTCCTCATGCTGCTGGCGTGGCCCTTCGCCTTCACTGCCTCCCTGGGACGTTCTGATTTTGTCATGGAGCCACAGTCGTGGTGGAGGAGGTGTGTGTGTGTGTGGTAAAGTGTTAAAGTGCTACTAAGACATACGGGACTACACAGAAATGTGTGAAAATTGCAGCATCCTGTAAATAGCAATATGATAAACAGATCCAAACAAACAAGCCCTTTGATAACCACAGTCTTGTATTAGGGCTGAACGACTTTGAAAAAGATATCTTATAGTGATTATTTTGACTCATATTGCAATTGCAATAATAGAGGTAAAGATAATGTTATTCTCAATTTCATTGAAAAACACATTAAGATGATTTTGTGATTTTTGCGGGGATAATTTTGGAGTTATTGTATATAAAACAGAAATAGATCTTTTGGCACCGATAAGCCTAAAACATTGTTTTTTATGCTGAAATTGACTTTTTAAATTGTTAACCTTCATTACAATAATTTGACTACACTTTGCATCAACTGTCTGTGTGTCCTTTATCAGGTTCATAGACCTGTGTCTACGTGTGATCATGCGGGCCATGTGGTTTTGCGGAGGTTTCCATTGGATCAAGGTGAAAGGGGAACGGGCGCCGCCCTCTGAAGCTCCCATCCTCACCATGGGACCACACTCCTCCTACTTTGATGCCATCCCAGTCACCATGACCATGTGCTCCATGGTCGCCAAACTGGAGAGCAGGAGCATTCCCGTCTGGGGCAGTGAGTGATACACTTCTTCCATCACCTCTTTGACCCTTAGATTTACCGAAAGAAATTTGTGTGCCATAACAACATAAAACATATTTTCCAGTTAATGCAAACTGCTGGCACATGGTTTAAAATGCTGTTTGGAAGTTACCAGACTGTAATATGAAAAGAGTTTAAAGCCAGAAAAACTTTGAACTACCCAAATTAAAAAATGTTTATGCTCATGTTGAACTTCTGAATTACTGTATTATGTTGAATAATTTGCTTTAGTTTTGCTTTAAGTTAAATTAGTTTGGCTTAAAATATTTTGGGATTTGTATTGAATTAAATATTGAACAATAGTAGTTTCAAATCTGGCTTTCCAAATGAAAATCCTCTTAATTTATATTCAACTTTTTGAGACAGACAAAAACTACGCTGTGTCCCAGATGCAGACACATGTTTCAGTAATATTTTACTGCATTTAAGCATGAGGGTGATGCAGATAACTATAGGACTACCACTAGGTGCCTGCGTAGAGAATAAGTCCTATAACTCGGTCTGTGCTCAGAATGATGCCCTCTGAGAAATTCATTAAAAAAATATTGAAAATCAAATAATGCAGGCATATAAGTAATACAGTGACAGATTTAAATGTTAAAAAGTTGAATATTAAAAAAAAATATTTAGAAATACTATTTGCAGCACATGCACTCTAGTTTGAAACATCAACTTTTGGAAGCATTGGGACAAAACGGGCTGAAAATTTGTGTAAATCCTGTATATGCTCTTTTATTAAAAAAGTGATATATTTTTGTGAAAATCTGTAAAAGAATTCTTATTGAAAACCGTCATCCCTAAGTGTGCATAATACCTCCCTTTCTTTCGAACCGCTCAACATGCATCTCTGTGGCTTCATTAGCTTGTCTTCTAGTTGAAAAGTTCTGATGATGAACTTAAACATTTGTGTTTTCTCTCTTGTTCTGGCATACATCCTAAATCTTTGTCTTTACGATCATCCTCCCAGCTCTGATCAGCTTCATCCGGCCCGTGTTTGTGTTTCGCTCGGATCAGGACTCCAGAAGAAAAACAGTAGAGGAGATCAAGCGGAGAGCCCAGTCTGGAGGGGAGTGGCCTCAGGTAACAAACATGAAGCTGCACTTAAAGCCATATGTACACACAGAGAAACACTGATTTAACTTCAACTCACACAGATCAAGGGCAATTTAAATAATGATCAAGAGCCAGATACATCTGTTTGTGTGTATGTGTGTGTACCTTAATGTGTGTTTATTTGTTCCAGATCATGATGTTCCCAGAGGGGACGTGCACCAACAGGTCGGGGCTCATCTTATTCAAGGCTGGTATGTGTTCAGTCCCCTTTCTGGCCTCATGAAACCAGGTGGAAGGCAGCCGTGTGTTTGTGTGTTTCCTCTTAACTTTAAAGGACCAGTGTGTAGCATTTAGGGGGATCTATTGGCCAAAATAGAATACAATATTAATAACTATGTTTTTATTAGTGTATAATCACCTGAAAATAAGAGCGTTATGTTTTCGTTTACCTTAGAATGAGACATTTATATCTACATAGGGAGCAAGTCCTCTTCACGGAGACCGCCGCCATGTTTCTACAGTAGCCCAGAACGGACAAACCACTGTTAACTTTTCCTGCTTATGCTGGTGTCGATAACATTACTTGCTCCGGAGTTAACCCCCGCTGTCAGTCCACTCAGCCTCTTGGAAACGAGACACGGGAAACCTCTGTTGGTCTTGAGGAGCTGCAGCATTTATTTCTCCACAAACTGCAACTTCCTCTGTACATTCACTTGATATTCTCAGAGCTAAACTAACTCTGTCCTCTGCTCCACTCTGCTCACTTGTTTGCTCAACACATTTCATTATATCAGAGCTGCTTGGGTGGACTCTAAGGACTAAGGAACAGCAGGTAGCAGGCAAAAGTTTCCCACGTCGGACAATTACCAACACGCAGCACACTTAATCCACACTTGATGCACACTTCTAACTCAGCTTCAAAGCAGTATTCAGAGCTGAGTGTATCCCTCAATTCAGCGTGGCCTGTTGCCCCAGAAATAATTGCGATAAACGTTTTTATTATTGTCATTCTAAGACCATTTCATGCCACCGATAGAGCCAGCCAGTCCCCACACCCTGCGCAACAGGTTAACTGAATAACCCTCCAATCACTCAGCAATTCAACCAAAAAAACAAAAGGGAAAAGGTAAACAACAGCAAGCGCCAGAGAATGGGCGGCTGCCACAAGTAAACACTTGATTACTTACGAATACTGCACCCTGGAGCTTTATTCTTATTTAACCTACACATAACTCCAGAGGTGTTTTTATGTATTGACTTACAGGTGATGAGCAGAACAATATTAATACATAGCCATTCAATGGGTTAGGAAGGAAACCAACTTATTTTTTGTCTAGTGGCTCAAGTTGTTAATACTAGGGCTGTCCGAATAATATTTTTTGGTCTTCGAAGCTTCGGTGAGAAATATTCAAAGGTATTCAAAGCTTCGCGGCATGTTCTTCTGTCCGTCTCTCTCCATCTCCCCCGTTTCAGTGCCGGGACAGTGACGCTGCCGCACTACTGCGCACACACACACACACCTCGACATACAACAAATAGCGATATCTGTCTGGGAATAACTCATAATAATTAATGATGAATATGAATAATGTATAATGATTATTCCTTATTTCATGGGCTATATGAGTGGTTCCCAAACCTTTTCTTCCCTTTTGTAGATAAAAAATATTTTCAAGCCCCCTCCCCCAGGACAGTGCAGAACCAGGCATCATTAATATTTAGCCTCGCTGCTTCTTCCCTTTTATAACTCTGGCCCCCTTTGGGAGTCGCGCTCTATATTGAGATTTATACATTATTATTACATACTTATATTAAGAAAAACAAAAAGAAAATAACCAGAAGCATTCGAAAACTGAATTGGAGGTCGATTACCATGGAAACGGTCAAAGCATCGAAGCATTCGGGTCAGTCCTAGTAAGGATACACTAAAAATGATGAGCTACCTGAAGTCAAAATGAGGGTTGTTATTATATAGAGTAGCTGATACAATAATATTCCAAACCACAGCTCAGAAGAGTATTTGAATGTGGTAATATCCAGCCGAGGGTGCGCCTGTCTGTTAATAGAGAGACTGTGTGGGATCCCTTTGTTCAGTATTCATTTAATTCTGTGTGCCTGGACTTGACGGCATAGCTGCCAACTCCAGGTGTAGCTGTCTGGACAAGTTAATTTTCTGTTGGCCAAGCAGGTTTGGGTTTCAGTGTCTTGCTTATGGACACCTCAGCAGGACACATAACTGTTGCACCCATGTTTTGGGAGCTTGTTTTTCTGCTCACATCCCGTGTGTGTTATGCTGTCAGCCATTGTTCCCTGCCTGCTCTGTCTAATCCCCTTTCTTCCAGTCTGTAATTCTGTCATTCCCAGTAAGCCCCATTGGTCACACTCTGTCCTGCCTTGGTTGTGTGTGTGTCTGTGTGTTTGTCCAGCGTGATCTGTCTGTTGTGTGTTAGCAGTTCTCTCTGGATGTGTCTCCTCTAGTTATGTCTCTTCACTGGCTCCCAGCGCAACAGAGCGACAGTATTTGTGTGTGTGTGAGTGTCTGTGTTTTTTTTAAGTGCATGGTGGCACCTGTGCAGATACCTCCAGTACTTTTGTCGTTTTCAAAAGGCCTTTTTCATAGAGCCGTCACTTTCATGTGCAGCTAGACCAATATGTGGGGCCAATATCGTTCTGTTAAAAAATAGATATCAGCCAGTCATCCGTTTTGTTCAGTTTGATGATGGAGGTTTCTCATTTGACTATAGCTGCTCTATTTTACATGTTTTTCTATCACTCCACCACCTTCACAGGTGTTGTGTTAAGGCAGTAGTGAAACCAGCTTCACCCTGCCTTAAGGACCGATTAATTATATGCATATTTACACATATTTAAGCTAGGTGTTAAATGATTATTTCGCAGCAGCTTTCTGGCCGTCCTATCATAATTAATTTGACTTGTAATTTTATTTTTTAATTAACTGTTACAAAATTTGTCGTGTAGTTTAAATAACTTTACATCTTGTTGCACTGCCCCCAAGTGGCCAGGAAAAAACAAACAATTAAGCCTTTAAGGTGTAAGCCTTAGATCCTCTTTACACCTGGCATTAAAATGCATATCCAGATTTTAACCTGATTTACCTTTAAACCTGGTATTAATATGTGTCTCCTGTGTCCTGTGTCCCATTTACACCTGGCATTGAAATGCATTTCGGGTGATCAGATTGCAATGGGATAGTGTTCGACAGCATGAAAGTACAGGCGTAAATCCACATTGAGGACAGATTGTGATCCGATCGGACAAACCACATCCAGGGACGCATAGTGACCACATCGAACACGCGTGTAAATGCAAATGCAAAAGCTTTGGCCTGGTGTGTGTATGTATAGGGGGCAGGACTCGATCTGCAGCGCGCTCCCAGCTCTCCTCCAGTCACTG
>CAKALG010041509.1:0-14439 GCA_916700815.1 Helicolenus hilgendorfi | reverse complement strand
AACAAAAATTCTGCTACACATTATTGCATCTATAATTAAAGTCTATAATATATATATAACACTATGAAAGGGGCCATTTGGCATAACAAGTACTTATTACTTTTCTTGCTTCAAGTTTGCTGATAACACGTCTGTACTTTTACTAAGTAAGATTTCGATTGTTTATTTACATTGAGTACGAAGTGTCCAAATGTTAAAACCTAGTAGGATATTCAGAGGAAATGTGTGTTACACTATTAATGGTGCTGACTACTACTTTAAAACTAAAAGCATATAGTCTAGATTCATCTCTTGCCCACTTTCTTTCTTCTCTTATGACTTTTTGTTGATATAATCTTGGAAATGTGATTGATCCTCTGGTATTTCCACATGAAATGTACAACCTGAAAATAGTATTTTCCCTCTCCAGAGGCGGACCAAGCAGAAAGTCGTGACTGATTTTGCAATAGTGAATAAGGGACAATCTGCAGGAGCCAAACCCAAAGCTGCACTGAGACAGGTCCTGTTCAACCAGGGAGTGTCTGAGAAAAACCCGGCATCTGAGGTATTATTTTGTCTCCTGCTCATCACACTACATGCTGACATTCTTAGAAACAGATAAAGACTTGCTCTAATCGTGTCCGCCCACTCACACAACTGACAACAACTGCAGCACTTCTTGTTCTGCTCCATTGGCATACTTTTAAATGTACAACCACAAGTATTCACAACAACTTTTAATGATCACTTCCAAGGAGTTACTGATTCATTAAGACTTCAAAGTTTCCTACTTCCTCCATGACTTCTGTGTTTTTTCTTCCTATATCCTTCTACCGTCTTATTTTTGTCCTCCCTGTCTTTAACAACCTCTCAGGAGCGAGGTCAGCTGGAAGTGTTGAAGCAGGTTCTGGGGTCCTACCCTGTGCCGGTCGATCTAAAGTGGAGGTGGAAGGAGGAAAGTCAAGGAAGCATGCTGGAGAAGAACTGGACAGATATAGTGCCCTCTCATTCAGTACGAACGATTAAAGGATAGCTCAACAATATTTTCTGTTTCTCTTACTGTCAGCAAATCCCATGAAAAGAACAAAACCAACAAGGAATTGGTCCTACGAACAACTGATATACTCCCACGAGTTGGCAGACTCTTGTGAGATGGTTAAGGTTGGGCATTGACCTCAAATAGTTAAGGTTAGGCATTGACCTCAAATAGTTAAGGCTATGATAGGTTGTCGGGCAGCAAGTCCCGCTAAGAGTTTTTGCCAGATTTCACAATTTGCAGTTTACCTTCTAGACACAACCAGTTTATTCCTCTGTGTCATTGAGCTTTATTGTTGTGCAAAGCTATAAAGAACACATCAATGAGCCACACCACTGCACTGGGTGACATGTTCCTTTATTACTATGATCATGGGAACTGCAGTTTATTTTGAGTCAATCCCACATACACCATCCTGCTGCTGTAAGTGATCACTAGAGCTCAAAATCTGTAGCTAAAAAATAGTGCCCAACAAATGCAATATGAAGTCCTGTTTGAGTAGCGTTTGCTAAAACTTGCAGTGCCTAGCAGTTTTAGGAAATTATTTTGCATTTTTTAAATATAAAAGTAAATTTCCATGATGTGTTTTTAAAGATATATTGTATAGGATTTTGAGAGAATATCTAATTGCGATTATTTTGACTGACATTGCAATTTCGATATGATGAGAGGGAATGATAATGTTTACATCATTATTCTCATTTTCATTGCAAAACATATTAAAATGATTATGGTGTGATTTTTGCGGGGATCTGTACCAAACAGAGATGTTTTCTTATGTCTGTAGAATATGATGTGCAAACCAGGACATCTCTGCAGCACCACAATATTTAATTTAAAATGGTATTTTGACACACAGTTCGTCTTTAACAAATATTGCGCCTCTTATTGCAATTTCGATAAAATGTTGATTAATTGTGCAGCCCTAATAGGAATGAATGGGCCTTAGAGCTCAAGACAAGCTGTGGAAGTGGGGAAGAGTTGAGAGATTAACTTTGTTCTTTTCATTGGATTTGTGGACGATGAGAAAAATATAGACTTGAATGCTTCTCCTGCTTCTATTGTAAAATACCTGCTCAGTATGTAAATTTGACACATTCCTGAAGCATCTCTAACAATCATCTCTCCTCTTCTGTCTTGTTTTAATGATCAGACGATGTCTAAGATGCAGAGACACCAGCAGGAAGCGCTGTGGGAGTTTGTCCACACTGAGCTCACCTACATCAACAAGCTGATTATCATCAAAGATGTAATATGTCGTTCTCTACCTGCTGTCATAGTCTCATTTAAATAAAGTATATACGTATATATATTTATGCACAGTGTGTCAGAGCTGAGAAGGGATTTTCCACAGGATGTTTAACAAAGCCGTGTCTGCTTCACACAGGTGGTTGTTGGAGCTCTTTTCAACCTGCAGCAGAATCGATTTCTCTTGGAGGTCAGTCTGCAGAACACGCAGCTTCAGATACACTGGAAACACACAAACACTTAATCTGCAGGCTTGTTTTCCACTGTTCTGCATACCATTGACATACATTGACTGACAGAACAACAACATCCGCTCTAGCTGACACAGAATACAACACACACAAGTGGAAAATGTAGCACAACTACAGGTTTCCATTGAGAAGACGGAAAATATCAGAGAGCAGGGGAGTTCAGCTTTAACACTATGATGTTTTATTTTGTTTGACTTCCTGCTGTGACAGTTGAGGCCCGAGATGCTTTTCTCCAACCTTCCCTCCATCCTCATCGCACACCAGCTGTTCTGGCAGGACGTGATTTATCCCATGTTAGAGGAAGTCCGCAGGACAGGCAAGCCCTTTGACCCCATGATGTTAGAGACTGGTTGCCTGCAGGTATGAACTCACTGTCTGTAAACACACATCACAAACACATGCAGAGGTGTATTTATGCCTGTCAGTAGTACATTTACTCTACTTTACTTACATACAGTATTGTGTTTAGGTGTTTACATTTTCTGTACTACATGTCAGAGGGGAATGTTTTACTCCACTACATTTGCCTGCCAGCTAAATCTACCAGTTATTTTGCACTTGAAGATTTCCAAGAAGCTATTGGTGCATGTAAATAATGAAATTACTCAGCAGCATGTGCAATAGTTAAAACTAGCTCCAACATTAAAATTCTTGATACAAGTTAATGTATCAGAAATATTAAACCAATAGTATAATATGTAATAATATACATGTATCTCCAACAAGAGCCGTTCTACTGCATATAGAGCACTTTTGTAGTACGTGGCTGATAACAGTTATGTACTCATACTACTTAAAGGAACAGTGTGTAACATTTCGGGGATCTATTAGCAGAAATTTAATATATTATTTATAGCTTTGTTTTCATTAGTGTTTAATCACCTGAAACGAACAATCGTTGTGTTTTTTTTAGTTTACAATGAGCCCTTCATATCTACATAGGGAGCGAGTCCTCTTCACGGAGTCCGCCTTGTTGCTCCGCCATGTCTACAGTAGCCCAGAATGGACAAACCAAACTCTGGCTCTAGAGAGAGACTTCCATGTTTTTACATTGCCTGAAGTCCAGAGTAGTTATTCGACATGCTTGTGAAACTGCGGTAACGTGAGCCGCAGAGTGTAAAACCACGGCCAGCTGCTGTCTGACTTCCGTTGCTCCTAAAGTAGTGTTATTACGGTAAGGATGACCTCTGAGTGATAATCACCTGAAACGAACAATCGTTGTGTTTTTTTTAGTTTACAATGAGCCCTTCATATCTACATAGGGAGCGAGTCCTCTTCACGGAGTCCGCCTTGTTGCTCCGCCATGTCTACAGTAGCCCAGAATGGACAAACCAAACTCTGGCTCTAGAGAGAGACTTCCATGTTTTTACATTGCCTGAAGTCCAGAGTAGTTATTCGACATGCTTGTGAAACTGCGGTAACGTGAGCCGCAGAGTGTAAAACCACGGCCAGCTGCTGTCTGACTTCCGTTGCTCCTAAAGTAGTGTTATTACGGTAAGGATGACCTCTGAGTGAGGTGAACGGCGTTACAACAGTTTTGCACACGGCGGCTCACGTTACCGCAGTCTTAGAAAGGGAGGAGTGAGCGGAGGGGTACTCAGTTGGTTGCAATCTGCAACCACACCACTCAAATGCCGCCAAATCCTACGCACTGTACCTTTAAGTATTTTTTTCTTGCAATTCTCTTTGGATTGACTTTTAAAGAGAGAGTGAATTAGCACGACAAAATCCACAACATATGAACACAAGGGTCTTTTTAACATGAGCGAAAAAGAAAGATAAATATTCACGTGGGAATTATAAATAGACAAATAAAATAATACATTGTGAGGCTAAACTATTACACTGGGAGGTGTGTTTATGTTTATGATGCATATTTAAACAAAGTCTGGTGAAAAGGATGAAACATGAATAATCATTTTAACAAATGTATCCTCTTAGTTTCTCAAGTTGTGAATAATTCTCTCCATCACGTCAACACGTCATCACTAGGTATTTCTTTTCCTCAGGTACATCACCTCCAAAATATATATTTTTTTAAAGACAGTTTTAAGGATGCTAAAATGGAGTCACAGAGCTCTAAACATGAGTTCATACATGAAAGTGATTTGTGTCACACAGAATCTCCCACATGCTGATTTGAATATATTTAAGAGAGTATTCCACCAGTTTAACATTGAACTACTTTAACATTGTTCTGACTGTTTTTATAAAAAGATCGATGCAGCAGAACCAGAGATATGTTCATTTTTTATTCCACACATTCTTCTTCCTTCCGCATGCATTACCGACAATGCTTGAAACTTGACTGTTAACAGTTCGGTCGGCGGTTTTGTGCGTGAGTGCTGTTTTAACATATGCAGTAGCACTTGGTGGAGTTCCTCTTTAATTAAAATTTGTGAATGCAGGACTGTTATTTTGTCATGTTGCTTTGGAAAAAAAGCATCTGCCAAATAAATAAATAATGGTACAGTAAATGTTATGGAGTTTTTCCCACGTTGTTATTAATCATCCTTTTTTTTTGTCCCCAGTTCCACGAGCGCTTCTCTACCTATCAGCGTTACTGTTGGGAGGAGGAAAACAATCTAGAGTTCACACGCAGGCAGATGGAGAGCAACCCACATTTTTTCACTTATGTTCAGGTACAGTAAGCAGCAGATATTCAATATGCACAACATGCACGCAAACACTCATGCATGAGAGTATACTGAACTACTTACCCACACACACAACATTAATACAACTGAGTGCACATGAGTGGAATTCAATGGAATGACTAACTGTTCTGTTATTAATGGTGACGCTGTGTGGTTTGTGATGTTTTCATAACCTTGTGGGCGCCCTGTTATAGCCGCCTCCTGATGGGCAACCACTTGCCACACCAACACTTTCTCTAAATGATTCAGACTTAACAGCACCTTAAAGGGTCAAATAAAACTAAGTGCATGAGGACATTTATCGGAAAAGTGGCTGCAAGACAAGCGTGTCCTGCAGCAGACACACAAATCCCGGAAGACTAAAAGCAGGATTTTTTTTATAGAAACATGGCACCCTGCAATCAACAGCACGATCTTGCATTCTACTGTAAATGTGTTTATTCAACACTTGCTCTTTCACTTATGTCATACATCATCACACTTGTCAATCTGAGTGGGAGGTGATACAGTTAAAGAGGCATTTTACCAGGAAACTGTACTTGGTGGGTGTTAAGGGGTCTGCTCATCCAAATCAAACAAAACATCTCGCTTAGCTCTTGTGGGGGTTTTTGTTTTGGTAGATGTGGCTTTAATTGTCAAGGTTTTGTCAACAGTCTCCTGCCATCACGCCAGTACAGTTCAAATGTCTTTATTTATCATATGCACAACAATTACAGCAAGCAGACGTTGGCAATGAAAATCTTGGTTCTTCAACAAAGCGCATTAAAATGTATATATATATAAAAAAGGAAAATGACACAATTAAAAGCAAAATGAGATTGGGAACTATTTTCTATCACAAATAGTGAGAATTCTCCACAGTAAGGATTGTAGAGCGTAACTGGGACATTGTTTATGGAAAGAAAAGTTTAAAGTTTGAGTTTTTAAAATGTAACTTTCCAGTGCTTTGAGAAGCACAAGGAAAAAATATATTTTAAAACATTGAAAAATATAACCAAAACTGCTGTTGCTAGGTTACTAACTCTTTTCTAATTCATTTATAGTTTTAAGCCACTATGTAATAAAATTAGTTTCAATCAGAAGCACTGACTTGAGGGCGATGTTGTTGTGTTTTTGTCCCATCCAGTGGGTGGAGACTCACCCTCAGTGTGACCGGATGCGGCTCGGGGGCATGCAGGCACAACCCCATCAGAGGATCACAAAGTATCCTCTGCTGCTTAAAGCTGTACTGAAAACCACCGAGGATCCTGACGTACAGAACTCACTCAGAGGCATGGTGAGACACTTTTAAGAATCTTTCAACACATTAACTGCTCCTTGTTCAGTATTTTCCCCGTGCTGTATCTCTAGTAAACCCATTTCAAAGGTCATCTTAAATTAAAAGCACTATGATAATTGTTGGAGCCAATATGGGTGTTTTTTTGTTTCTTTTTGAAAGACTAGCTGTGCGTTTTCATACTACCATACTATTTAGTATGCCAGAAACAGATTGACTATTTCCCAATACATAATATGTCAAATGCAGTGTGCCAAAAATACCAGGATGTTCCACTACATCCGGTCGTATTTTGCAGTATCCAAACCAGCATGCTTTTCTGGCTTTCTGACCCACAATCCTCTGCGCAGCGGATATATGAGCAAGAGGGTGAAAATTCAAGGTGCAATGTTATAACGAAGTAGTAGCCTATGTCCCAATTGTATGCATACTGCATGCAACAGCTGTAAGGGCAGCTGCAGTAAGCACTAAAAGTAAAAAGAAAAAATATGCAGTTAGTAATGTAGGTGTTAGTATGCCAGGCCACCAGGGGGCAGTAAGCATGTTGGTGATGGGTCAAGCCTCACAATCAGGAACATTCAGACACAGGTGGGAAGTCTGAGTGTGTTTGGAGCCTGATGAAAATGTGTGTTACTGCAAAAATTAACACAATGAAGCGACACAAAACAATAAGCTAAATTCTAAATATTGCACAAGTACTAACACAGTGAAAACAACTATAGTCTGCAACCTACAAGCACAGCAAGAAGGAGGAAGCAAGCAAAGATAAACTAAAGGCAAGCGCTCAATTCACCACTGCTGCTGTCGGTAATGGGCCAATTAGTCACAACACTAATTATAGATATTAGGCAAGCAGACGCCTCGCCTTTCTCTTTCAACACAGATTTTTGCAGTTAAACCCATGCGGCACCTCTTTCCAAATACGTTCACTAAATATCTTATTGATGTCTTAGAAAAAATGTTTGTCAATACGGAGCAGAATGGCCAATTTATGCTCAAAGACTCTATCTAGTATGAAAATTAAAAATGTCACAACATTAACTTTGATTGGTCAAAAGTCTTGAAATTTGGTACGCACATACTTTGGTCAAAAGCACGCTGGCTTGCATACTGCAAGATATGACCGGATGTGGTGGGACATCCTGGTATTTTTGGCATTTGACAAACTATGTCTTGGGACATCCTAAATCTTTTTCTGGGTATGGAAACGCACAGTGAGTCCTGATGAATTAGCGTGAAAGTAACATTTTCTCAAGTCTTCTTGCTAAAAGTTTTGTAAATAATTCCTGCCTGAATTAAGGAGTAAAATAGGAACTGTTAAATCGTCAAAGCTGTTCAATTCAACACAAATTGTTTTCTGCAGAACAACAAAACCCCCACTGACTCCCACTAACCATCGTCTTCTCGCTCCTCTCCAGTTATCCAGCGTAAACAGTTTTTTGGAGAGCATCAATGATTACCTGAAGCTAAAAGATGAAGAACTCGCTCTCACCATCTCAGCTCAGAGGGTGGAGGGATACGAGGTGGAGAGAATAAATGAAGACATTGACAGGGTAAAATATGATTGTTTTCCTTCCATAACAATACTGGACATTATGGATTTCTGCCAAACATATATGGATATTCGCTCTAATATGTTTTTCTACTGACAGCATGTCCGAGAGATCTGCCAGTTTGACCTCACATGCCCCATCAGAGGAGTTGGTCCTGGAGTCGTACGTAAGCTGCTGCTGGAAGGGAACTTGAAGATTCGGGGGAGAAAAGACAGCAAGGTGAGCAGAGTTAGTGTATATTTAACATAAATCTACTGTATCTTTTGTCACTGCTTTTTTGACTCATGTTTCCTTGATATGGGGCAGCTGGAGGTGGTGGCTCTACTTTTCTCAGATGTGCTTCTGATGACCAAAGTCCAGAAGAAAGGAGAGCGGCTGAAGGTAGTTCGACCTCCTCTGGCCATCGACAGAACGTGTTGCATAGCACTGAAAGATGGCTGTGAGTAACACTTTCTTTTTTATTACGGACAGCTGGATTTTGTTTGAATATTTTATAGATCCTATAATCATTCCTCCTGCTCTCTCAGGTTCATTTATTCTGGTGGAGGTGGGAGAGCTTCGGAGTGCTATGAATGTCTACATATTTGCAACCAGCACCATAGTGAGCTGCTCCACGTGGGTCTCCACCATCCACCAGGCGAAGGTAAAAACTGACATTTCTGACCAAATCTTTTGAAATGATAGAAGTCTGACTTAACTTGTTGCCATGCCAGCAGCGTGGCTCTACAGACGGCAATGCCGGTCGGTCGATTGTCCAACAGTTTGGTCTGGACTGAAGTAACTATTGGATGGATTGGCATGAATTTATTTTACAGACATTAATGGTTCTTAGAAGATAATTCCTAAAGACCTAAAGTAGGGCTGGGCAATACATTGATAGTATGTCAATATTGTGATATGAGACTAGATATTGTCTTGATTTTGTTTATTGTAATATAGAAATATGGCTTTTCCTGGTTTTAAAGGCTGCATTACAGTAAAGTGATGTTATTTCCTGAACTTACTAGCCTGTTCTACAGTAGCTGTTCATTATTTTCCTTTATCCACTTAGTCATTATATCCACATTACTGCTGATTATTTATCAAAAATATCATTGTGCAATTATTTTGTGAAAGCACCAGTAATCAAACCTACAACATCGTCGCAATATCGATATCGAGGTTTATAATTTTATAATTTTAATTAGTTTTTCAATGAAAATGAGAATAAAAGTATCTAGGGCTGCCATAGATGGATTGCCATGAATTGTAATAACTTCAGCCCCTGAAATTTCATCTAACATTTTCATCATACACCTGCAAGCTAATAATAATATTCCCATTAGCCTCAGCTGTTCTTTGTGCTTACTGCTAACTATCAAATGTTTATACATTATACCTGCTAAACATCAGCATATGAGCATACTGATGTTAGCATCTGTGTCTACGTACAGCCTCACAGAGCCACGCACATTGGCTGTAATATCTACATGAATTATATAATGTTTAATATATATTATTGTTTTATTGGTTTGCACTTGTTGTGTTTTTAAAAAAAAAAAGAAAATTAAAAAAGTAAAAAACAAGTTAACTTAAAACAGCTTTGTTTCCAGTCTATGGCTTTTTTAGTTTTGTTTTTAAAGGCTAATCATTTTCTGCATCAGAATTACATTTAACAGTGCGTAGCAATTTGCATATGGAGTGCAGACAGGCTATGGCACTGACTAGCAAGAGTCTGACTGGAGTCTTTGGTTCTGTTAGGAAACTTTAACAACACATTTAGGATATCTAACTGACTGATCAAGTTAGTATTTATTATCAGTAAACTTTTTCTGAGAAGTGGGTGAGGTTAGTCGCATCAACGCATCAACGCATTGATGTATTTGTGAAAGAATGAGGTTTTCCAGGAAGTTTAAAACGAGTGTGGTTGTATATAGGCAGGTATGAAATCCAACCTTGAGGAGATTCAAACATATTGCACAACAATAAACGGCACCACAGCATTTGTGACTGAAGAAAAGCTGTGAAGAGTATGTGATGCTGGTGTGTAACAGCATAACTTTACCTTAAACATTGTTGAAGAGTGAAGACTTTAAAAATATATATATATGTATGTATTCTTATTATATGAAACAGAATTACAAATAATATACTTCTTAATTTGTTGTATGTCTATGTTGCGTTGTCAGGAAACACTGTGGAACCTGAGACAGACAGAGAGCAACAGACAGCTGGAAAACTGGAAAATCCAGCAGCTGGAGGCCAAACCTGTCACAGAGGCAAAGACAGATGATATGGAGACAGAAGAACAACATCAATCAAGACGAGGGACTTTTGTGGATGAACTCACTGAGGAACTTGTGATCCCCAGATCAATAAATGGGATGTTGGCGTCTAAAGAAACAGAGGACCATCAACCTCCAGCTGGTGAGACCACTAACAATCCTGTTTTATCTTTTTGGCACTCCCAGCCTAACGTCAGTAACGTCAATAACAACGTCCGTAAACAAGTGCCAAAGACTTTTTCTGGTTGGCAAAAAGCACATGTCAAAGGACATGAATGGATAGAAATGGGAGTGAGAGGAGAACAAGTCAGGAACTACACAGAGGGAGAAGAGAAAAGGGGGCAAAAGGGGATCTGGAACCACAGGGCACAATCTACCCCTAATCTGGATCATTTCAGACACAGTAATGCAGCTGATCCATTAAGATACAACACGACTAGACCACATGCTTTCTTTTATCCAGATGTTGACTACCCAACGGACGAAGATAGTAGTGAACAACTTCCTTACCCAGCAGCGATATCCAGGGAGGGGCCTGAGTCTTTAAGACTACCAGGAGAGGGAGGAATATCAACACAGAAGGACTCGGATTCCCAGTCTGTGAACCTGGACTCTTCTTTCGACAGCCAGTCTGGAGACGTGGAGACATCTCCAGAGGCTTGGAGTTCCTCCAAAGTTTTGAGGTCACCCGCGTTACGCAAGAGAAGGCCATCCATTACCCATCAGGCCCCCTCTTCCCACACATCTGGGCAGTTCTTCCAGGGCTCAGAGCAGACAAACAGCGACTCTTTCTCCAACTCAAACAGCAGCCTGAAGAGAAACTCTCTTCCTACTAGCTCAGATTCACACCGGGTGCTAAAGCTGGGCTCCCTGAAGCCGAACCAAGGGATGTTTTGGAACATGCACGACAGAGCCTCTCCAGAGCCACAAACATTGTCTGAACCTGAGCTTCCTGATATTGACTTCAAGAACCGAGTGAAAACCCAAAGGAGTGCCTCCATTCCTAACATCGTCATTGAAGGAGACCATGAACTTCGCCTGCACTCCAGTACGCTGTACGCGCAAAATCCAAACGTACACCCCTCGCCTCTGGACGGTCTTTTGGAAAGAGCCAAAGAGAGAAAAGGATTAAAAAAAGACAGAGATGTGAAAGTGGCCAATTTGAAGTCAAAGTATCCTCCTTCCCACTCATTTTCCACCACACCTTCTCCATCTCCCAGTGATGGAGACAGAGACACAGAGTGGGAGGAGGTGGCGCTGATGAGACACAGAGCCCGCACTGTGAGTAAAGGATGGAAGGAGCAGCTGGTGGACGGAGATGAAGATGACAAGAAGAATAGGTTAGTTTGACAGATGTTGAGGTAATGTATAGATTTGATTTAGATAGATAACTTTATTAATTCACAGAGGGAAAACAAAAGAGACAAACTTGATGACATTTGAATGTCATACTCCCTCTACAATATTAACTCTGAAACACAAGCTAACACATTTCCAAGAGAGGATTAGAGTAGCTCAGGAGCCCAGCGAGCCACTAATTAAAAAGCGAACCAATAAATACAATTTTTAGCCATATTAGGCAAAAGAAAAAAAAGAAATTCTGTCTCGAGCCGCAAAACATTTGAGCATTGTGATGAAGGTAACACAGTTTATAGTCTAAGTTTATAGTATATTAGTCTAATGCAGTGAGGGCCAAAGAGCAAATGTACTACGGAGTATTAGGGCCACATTGAGGGAAAGAAATCTGAGATTTCTAGAATAATGTCATAATACTACGAGAATAAAGTCATTAATTTACGAGAAAAAGGTCGTAATATAACAAGAATAAAATCATAACCTCACGAGAAAAAAGTTGTAATATAACGAGAATAAAGTCATAACTTTATGAAAAAAAAAGAAAATAACACGTAAAATTACTACTTTATAATATTATTACTTTATTTTCATAATACGACTTTTTTCACGTGAACCTTTGACTTTATTTTCTTAATATTATGACTTTATTCTCGAAATCTCAGAATTAATCTTTGTACTCACAAATAAAAAGAAAAAATGTAAAGTTTGCTACAATCTATTTTCATTTGCTCCTTCAAATGAAGGTCAGAGGTCGTACTCGGCTACAGAGAAGCGACCCTGAAGTTTGTGTAGATTCATTGTTTCGCTCAGGCAGTTTGGGTGCTTTCTGACAAGAGCCCAGATCCTCTTTTTAAAAGAGGAACTCCACTTTGCTGCTCTATTACTACCACACAGTTTGGATGTTCTTTCACATTCAGATGAATTTTGAAAAGTCTTCATTTACTGTCCGTGGTGCAGATCTTTTTATTGGCATCGCATGACCGATGTTTTGCTCCTCTGGCTTTAAATAACACAGTTAGTGTGCATGTCTTCTTAATACTTTGCTCTATGTTGGTTACGTTTAATTACATTCCCCTTAATTAGGAAATTTATTTTAGAACTGTCAAATCTCTACTATTGAAATCAGTTTTCAGTGTTGAGTAGGCTGGTAATGTTCTGTGAGAATGGAAACATAAAATTACCCTGTTTTTTCTGACCACAAACCACCTCCTTAGGTCCTAATTAACATGTTGAATGTCTGGTAAAAAGTTGCTAAAACGTTTTTAATATTTTAAACTGTGGATTGTTTACATTAGAAACTCCACAGGACACTGAAGCAGTCTCCTTGTTATGATCAATTTTAAACTTTATAACAGCCTATTCCGTCACTTTCTAATTTAATTACTTACTATATACAATATAGAATATATAGAAGCATTGTTTAAGCTCTTTGTCTGTTTTAAAGTTGTCATGATTTCATGAATTTTAATTAATTGTATTACTGTAATTACTGTATTGCGCATGCCAGTACTCCTTATTTGTTTTATACTTAAAGGCCAAATGGAAAGACACATACAGTATTCAGACGTAGGGAAAGTACATGCACAGTAAATGCTATGAAATAATGAATTCTGACCCTCTGTTTCCATCTCTCACTTTCTTTAGTGTTATCTTTTCGGACGGAGTAAATGTGGACTGGTCAGGTTGGTGCTTTGATGATGATGAAGTCATGGATCATTTATACCCTGCAGGCGAAGGGTTTATGGAGGGCATCAGCCGATCTTTGGCCTCCTGGGACATCCACGGACTTTCAGAGCAAGAAGACGGAGAGTACAGTCAGGTGTAGCTCTGAAGCTGCACCTCACAGTCCTGTACTCATTGAGTGGATCCAAAACTAGACTATCAACCAGCAACCAACTTTTATGCAAACTCAAAATTCACTCTGTGAATGTGAACTACAGGGGCCCAATTAACAAGGACGGTAAGCTTTTTTTTTTTTAATTTTTTTTTTTTTATGAAATAACGAAATGCTGCAGCACACAAGAGGAAAACAAGTCTTTCCAGCAGTTCAGCAAACTTCTAGTTTCCATCGACACAAATGTCTTCAGTCTGAATTTATGGCCAATAATAATTCTGTAATTAATGCAAAATAATGTAATATTTTTAGAATATACAAGCATGTGGTCAGTGTTGTGTAAATATAATGAAACATTATTTTTTTGTAAATAACTAGAATTATTTTGATATATTTTTTTATAATTTCCCTTGTCATTGACCAGCGAGTTTCAGATTGTATATAATGTAAAAAAAATAAACCAGATTTATTTCTGTTGAATGTAATTTATTTGTAAAGCATTTTATTCTCAATATGTATGTATCGAAACAAATCTTGACATACTGAACGGTAGAATAAATGAAAAAAAAGATACAACTCAAATAACAGGATAATACACAACATTTCAAATTCAACAATACTGCTACAACGTCTGCTCTGAAAATACTGTATTTACAAAACTTGTGCAAACAAAAGTCTCCCAACATATTGCAGACATGAAGAAGATAGATCTCACTTCAGTTTAGTTTCCTGCAACGCCTCTGCTTTAATGTGTCTTTATTTTTTCACTTGGTGTCTTTCTCTCTCCTCCCGCTCATTGGAGACGGTATGAACAATTGTCTCCATCGCCGGGTACTGAAAGATCCTTTTCCTCTGTGGAAAAAAGATGTGTAAAATTATTTAATATTGTCTGATGTATGTGCACATTCATACATGTATCGGATTTCAACAGGTAATTCATACTTCTTAATCTTTTAATTCTTAATTTCTCTATCTTTATACATAT
>CAKALG010041508.1:0-17005 GCA_916700815.1 Helicolenus hilgendorfi | reverse complement strand
CATGGGCGCACGCTCTACCGACTGAGCTAACCAGACGCCCGGGAGCTCTTTTTTTAATGAAGAGCTCGGATGAAGCCCTCAGCACTCTATCAGAGAAAAAAGCTATATGGACAATCATCCTCACTGAGAGAAGTCAGCATTCTTGATTTTAATAAAATAACCGTTTTATACTAAGACATGAAATATACTGAGAAATAAACACAAAAGTCGGAGAATGTTGTTTCTGTGGGACAAGGACATTATGGACTCTCGTACATCTGCATCTCTTTATCAGAGAAATGGAGCACAAACACAATGTCGGTTTGTCGGTGAAGGAGCTGTTAGAGCAGCATTGATACTGTGTGCGTCCGCAAAAAAGTCCTGCCTGTGTGTTTTCTAACTGCATTTGAGTTCAGTTATTACCCAGAATTTGCTGCACAACCAGAGATAGAGAGAGAAGAAAAGGCTAAGTGGGAAAAAAGTGGGAAATCACAGAAAAAAGTAAAGGCGTGAGAAATGACAGCAATCTATTTAGATTTATGAAATCAACACCTTTCTTCGCTCAGCCTAATTTCAAGGCTGGCTGCTCTAAAATGGCCCAATTTTCTCCTCAGAGAGAGCACAGAGATATCAGGTGTACTGACATCCGTTTGAGCCGGACTTGGACAGCCCGTCGCTTTTTAAGCCATTAGGAAGAGGAGACATTGCCGGCATCATTGAGCAAAATGTTTTGGGTTCTGGAGTTAACTCTTAACAACTCCAGGGGTGCCTCATGAGGTACAGTATGCAGGCATCAAACCCAATTATGCTTGACTTTGCTCACATCAGCTGCACTCCCTTTTCTCCATGAACGTGGAGATAACAAGGACTCTGATATAACTAACAAGCACTGTCAAGTTTGCTGAAGGAAAATGTGGATAACAAGAGGTTTCTGACCCCATTTTCAGCCGTGCTTGGCACAGACGTGATAAATTGGTGTCTCTGGTTTGGATGTCATTTAAATGACTTTAGGTTTTAAAGATACAATTATACAGTTTATTCTAATGGGTAGATAAAGAATAGAGGGTTGACGCTGGCCTAGTACACAGATAAAGCTGCACAAAACGAATCACTGATAAAAGTCGAAATAACATAATTTGTGGGAAAAATAAGGATAAGAAGCCAGACTTTGAGAACACTGTGCTGTGGTATCTTCTACCAACGGCTAAGTTTTGCGATGCACATAATTGATGATGTAAATATTGATTTCGATTTTCCTTTAATGCATGACTGCATACTTTTCCCAACATCAAAATTGATGACTATGTGCTTGCTCCGCAGGTGCTGCACACCAATTTATCAGTTGTGGTCATGCACCATTGCACTGAGAACCAATTAAGAACCATTATGATGTTGATAATCTTTCAAGCCAGAGCTCATTATTCCCCTTAAAGAGGACCTATTATGCTTTGGTGCTTTTCCCCTTTCCTTTAGTGGGTTATATAGTTTTTTGTGCATGTAAAAGGTCTGCAAAATTATAAAGCCCAAAATCCACACCAGAGGGAGTTACCCCCCCGCCAACAGAAACACTGCTCCTGAACTGCCTGAAACGCCTTGCCTGAAGTCCTGCCTTTTCTTCCGTAACATGGTGATGTCACCAAGTAACACATTTGCACAAAACCTACCTAATGGAACATTAAAGTATGTAAACATGTTCTAGTAGAAACCCCAAATACAAAAATGCACCTGAAAATTAGCATAATAGGTCCTCTTTAGACCCCAAAAATGAATTTAGTTCTTTTAGCATCACGCTACGGTATCTAAGTTACTCCACTTTTTATGTCGTCTAACTAAGTCGAATAATACCCTTGCCTATATAAAGTACTAGCCCCGATAAACTTTTTAGGTAAAAAAAAAAGTATTTTGATAAGTTTAATGGAACACTATCTAAAGTTAGGCTGATGCAAGTATAGTGACACATCGTGTAGTTGTACAGCATTCATATATGACATTTATTGATGTAGTGCACACCTTTTATTATTTACTTTTTATTATTTACTTTAATTTGATGCAACGCCTTGTGGTTTGCTTTTTTACATTGGGGAATAAAAACACAATTAGTATTATAACTACTTTATTGAGTAAAGTTCTTTGGCTACATCAAACAAACGCTGTAAAAAGACAGTTTTACTGAAGGCTTACCTCTTTTTGCAATTAGCATCCGGTATCACATCATCTTTTCAAACATTGGGTTATCGGTTTTTTGAAAAATCAGTTTCAACGAGTTGCGAACTAACATGTATTTGTTCAAATCATGTAGTGTTGTTTGCCTCCACTGTCTCACTTTAGTGACAAGGCTAACGTTACTCTGAGGTTTAATCAAATGCTTCCACACATCACTTCTCAGATGGTTAGGATTCATCATCATCTGTTCAGCAATGCTTCCTAGACTCTGCGTTAGCCAAGAGGAACAACAAAAGTCTAGTTTACTGGGGGGAGAAGAGCTGTAATGGGTCAGACAGACCCACAGCATTAAGCCAGATGCATTTCTACATGAGATTACACTTCCTCCAACTTCTCTTCTTTCTGTCCTTTTACTTATTTCCTTTTCTGTCCGCCTCAGGCAGCTTCTCGTGAGAAATAAAGCTCGGTGAGGGAAAGGAGGTTGATGAATGGCTGATGGCGTTGGTTTTTACTGGCGCTCGGCTCAATGTGTCCCCAGGCCTTGGAGTCTATTCAGCCTCCCCTGCTTCCATTCCCCAGTAAGAGGAGATTGAAAAGCCCTCAGCGCCTATAGGTCTGGGATGACGAACCACACACACACTCACGCAACGCACACACACTTCGTCTCTCACATCCCCTCGCTGTACCTGTCTGTCTGGCTTTTTTTCCTCCTCACTTTATTCAGCCAGAGCTAACTGTTTTGGCCCTGCAGCCGGTAGAGACTGACCTCCCTTAGCCTTTCTTCACGTAGTCAGACAACTGAGACCGTATAAAGACTAAGAAACTGCCTTTACTCTCCACTCCACCTTTCTCTCTTGGTCAATCGCTTTTTTTCTCAAAAACACAGTGAAACTTGTTTCTCCACAGGAACTATTTGCCCTTTTCACAGCAGCCACTTTGGCATGTCATTGCAGGGTAAACATAGGTGTAATTGATCAAACTAATTATTCTATTTAGTGTCAGCCAGCATACACAATACCAGGACTCTGGTCCACCTAAATGGTCATAATAAATGTTATTAATTGCACTTGTGTTTACCCTGAAATGACAAGTCAAAAAAGGCCTATTGACACTTTTCTAATACAGAGATGTTGACATGTGATATGTGGAAAACAGAAGTGATATTAATAACAGTGATAATAACTGCATTGTGTTTAGAATTATCAGGCCACATTTACACTTTCATTTCATGTGGATAAAATCCAAATGTGATTTCGTACACTTTTGTTGTGGTTGGGTGGTGGTAATGCACCTGACGATGGTAACTGACAAATGCCAGAAGAAGAAAATATTTATGTTACAACAATGGTTGTGTCTAGAAGGTAAAACGCAAATTGCGAAATTCTTGCCAGATAGTTGAGATTAGGTATTGATCTTGAATAGTTAAGGTTAGGATAGGTCGTCGCGCAGCGAGTCTCGCGAGAGTTTTTGCAGATTTCAGATCAGATTTCGCAATTTGCGGTTTACATCCTAGACATAACCTACAACAATTAACAGTTAGCAATAACAACTATCTGGCTATCAGCTATCCATACACTCACACAAACACGGATAAATCACATTTAAGTGTGACAAAAGTTTTATTGTCTCATTCAGGTTCTCATTCACGCCTCTCTCCCCCTCACAGATCATTCAGTGGTCAAACTGATCACTAGTCAGATTACTGATTAAAGATTAAGATTTAATATTTGATGTTAGGACTGGGCGACATTGCAAATATGCAAAAAATGCAAATTTCAAGGATTTTAATCCCTCTCGTTACTAAATCCCGTCCACATATTCAGTTTAATTTGGAAATATGCCACATAAACTGAAGCTAAATATGCTCCAACAGCTGTTTCACTGTGACTTTAACTGTCTGTAGCCTTTAAATAGGAAAAAGACAGTGTTTAATGTGCTTTCACAAGCCATAGTTCATTTGGTTAGTCCGGATCAAACTTAAATTGATACTTTTGGTATGTTTTCTATTTAGTCTGATTCGGTTACAGTGTAAAATCCAAACAGACCAAATACAGAAATGAACCTGCTGAGGGGTGTGTACGAAGGAGCACATTTTTCATCTGGAAAGCTACCACTTTTATACAGGGGATTGAAGATTCTGAAATATTACTGTCGAAGTGTTTTCACTTTAACTCTGCACTGATCTACTGTGTGCACGAATCCCTTCTCCTCCAGTTTATGACTTTCTAAACGTCGTTATTTTTGTGAACTTTATTTAGAATATTGTGTTTTCTCTTTGGCCCAGAATGTCAAGCAAACATCGGACTTCTGCAAAAGTCCAGGTCAGTCCTCTACCACTCGTGTTCACCTGTCATTTACCTGTGTCCATCTCAACAAATGCTCACACAGGCAGCCTGCGTTTTGGTTTGCTTGGAAACGGTCTGAGACCACCTCTCGCAAGCGATCTTGGTCCGGTTGTTTTGGTTTGTACCAGAGTTTGATTATTGCGTTCACAATTGTCAAAACAAACTGGACCAGAGTTCATTATCACAATATTCAATTTATATCATTACTTATTTTATTCATTGTTTTATTTCTTACAAAACTGCCCCAATGTTTAAGGGCTAAAAACCCAACTTCACAAGGGTAGGCTAGATGTACCAGCATACACAGACACACTCATGTAAGTACACCAAGGATTGTGCTAGATCAGCTAAAGAAGCATAAGTAGCGACTTGTCCAATTTGTATTTCCGAGTCCCAGTTGTGTCAAGCCGACCAATTAGACGTAATGCCATGCGGAGATGTGAGTCAAAGCAACACCAGTAACGAAAGACAAAGTCACCCATGTGCCACAACTGTGTTCTCCCCCATAGCACTTAAAATATAACACACAGGATGAAGGAAGTCATTACCAAGTGTGTGGTGGTGTGTGTGTGTATGTGTGTGTGTGTCTGGAAGGGGTTAGAAGCAAGGATAGGGGTGATGAAATGCTGTAAAAATCTGGAAAGTTGCTAACAAGCACATTGATTTGAGCTTAGAGGGGAACAACAGAGAGACAAAGAGGGAGGGAGCCAGACTGAGAGCAAGAGAAGAAAAGGTGAGGAGACACAAGGCAAGGGAGGAGGAGAGGAGCTTTAAGCAGACAAAATGATGCAGACGGAGCATACTCTTCATTTGCACGCTCTAGTTTTTTAACAAAGAGACAAGCTGACGCTCTCTCTACCAAACACACACATAAAAACAGCTCCCACAACTGATTAATGTTAATGTGCTACAGTTTCTCTTAAAGCTACTTCACAAGTCTCTTTAGGAGTTTCACACACCTCAGCAGCTTCTCTCGAATAGAGATCGGATACACACTCCCTTCATAACTCCAAAGTTGGATATTTTTAATAGGAGACGCTTCTCCCCCGCTCGTACAGCCAAGAATATATTAATGTTTTGAGTCATCTGCTTTACAAGTTATTCCCCCTAAAACCTGCATAGTTGTTGCACAACAAAGTGAGATGGAACAGAAGTTATGAAGAAAATAAGAGAAAGCAGCGATGTAAGGAATGTGAGAACAGCTTAATTGCCGTGAAAGAATAAAGGAAAGCAAGATGAGGGTTTTAGAGAGGATGTCTGTGCATGTGTGTGTGTGTGTGTTCTTATCTGCTTGGGGGCAGGTATAATAAGGCGACTCGTAGCCAGCCTGTGGGAGAGCAGTAGGTGAACCGAGGTCACCGACTCCACTCTCTCTACAGGCTTCACTTTAATGATGGCGGAAGGTGAGGGAGTCAGGTTGATGGGGGGCGACGGAGGGAGAAGAGACACGGGGAGAAAGAGAGAGAGGGAAGGAGGATTTACGAGGCACAGAGTCATACGGAGCGTGACTTTGACATTTCATGGTCTTAACAGAAAAACAGAAAAAGCCTCAGAACAAAAAGAGGAAAAAAAAACAGCGACTCCCACATCCACCCAAAGATTCACATCCACTGGCTTATTCTGCATATTGCATAAATAATATTTCTGAGAGGAAATGCATGTTTTAGCTGAAGGTGTGTTGTCAAGCCCACACCTCTAACTACAAAATCTTTGACCTGGCACTTTCTGACTCTTGGAGGTTGCCGCACAAATCATTTAACAACATTTAGTCCACTGATGTTGACAAATGGATGAAAGTGAGGGAGGAAACTGTAACCAAACGCAACGGGAGATGCTCTAAGCAAACTGAAAAGTGAAGGATAAAAAGTAGCATGGCCATTTTCAAAGTGGTCCCTTGACCTCTGACCTCAAGATATGTGAATGAAAATGGGTTCTATGGGGACCCATGAGTCTCCCCTTTACAGATATACCCACTTTATGATGATCACATGCAGTTTGGGGCAAGTCATAGTCAAGTCAGCACGCTGACACACTAACAGCTGTTGTTGACTGTTGGGCTGCAGTTTGCCATGTTATAATTTGAGCATATTTTCTATGCTAAATGCAGTACCTGTGAGGGTTTCTGGACAATAGTTTTCATTGTTTTGTGTTGGGAATGGATTGCCAATAATAAATAAATACATACATTTGCATAAAGCAGCATATTTGTCCATTCCAATGTTGATAAGAGTATTAAATACTTGACAAATCTCCCTTTAAGGTACATTTTGAACAAATTTATCATGATATGGACAATCATGCGATTAATCCCAATTAAATATTTGAATCGCTTGACAGCCCTAATAAAAAGAATGTAAAGAGAGCTGAAAGCGTGCACAAGACAGAGAAAAAATACAGAGAAAAACAAGTGTGCCACTGAGAGAATCTGAAGACCAATCCAATTTTATAAGGCGTTACGTAACCTCACTGGATAGCTCTTTTTGCATTAATCTCTTGGGTTATGCAAGCCATTTCTGGGCCAAATCGCTAGACTTATAGCAATGAGCTTATGATGCGAACTAGTTCTTTTACAGCACACTGTCACGTGCCGTAGTAGTTCTTGCACACACATGGATTCACAAGCATATATGCAGACTTTCTCTTCCTCTGAAACGCTCCCTCACACACAAGACAGACCGACAGACACGTCTGGATATTCCTGGTGGTGGTGTGAGCATATGAAGTATCAAAGAAGGAGGAGAGGTTAAAACAAACAAACATGATATGTCATCATGTGTGAAGGGTACAGTGTCAACTGTAAACTAGAATCATTGTACTAGATAAAAAAAGATGCCTGTTCACCCGTCTACCCTTACTATGAGAAAGAGCTTAAAGCAACCAGGGGATTTAACTCTGGGCAATTCGGACTGACACTAATTGAGATTAAATTTGTTATGTGAATGGTTGACTTCAAAAGTTTGAGAGAACAGGAGAATAGCACTGTAAATGCACAGGGAATGTAGCTGGCAATGCACAGGAGGCACATTAAAACTTAAAGAGGTTTTATGGCACGGATGAAACTTGTGCAAGCGCAAAAGATTTGTGAACAGATGGCCTTTATAGCAACTATTAACTGTTACTAAGAGCGCTGTAAAAACTGATCTTGGCACTACTGAGAATTGAGCCATTACCTTGCCTACTGGTGACAGGGGAATGTCTGACACATCATCTTTTGTGATGAGACAAATCATGACTAAGAAACAGCAGCATTAACGGTGGCAGTAATTCAGAACAATAGCATTACCTCAAAACATTATTACTGCAACTCATAACAGCAGCATAACTGTAACTCATAATAGCAGCATTAAGTCACATAAAAATCATATCAGCATTATTAACTAATAACAGAAACCAGTTGCGTACAGAGACTCTACACCTGATGAGAAAGGGGACACCTCGACTGACCACAGGATTAGGTTTAAGCAGTGGACAACCTCCGGGTCTGAGAAGTGAAGCCAATGTTGAAGTGCCTTAAACTTGCATTCTTTCTAATTGCCAGCAGGGGGCGACTCCTCTGGTTGCAAAAATAAGTCAGATTGTATAGAAGTCTTTGAGAAAATGACCCTACTTCTCACTTGATTATTACCTTGCCCTGTGATTGACAAGTTGCTACCACGGCGTTGTCCGGTCTAGGTGTTGTCCGCATTTTTGTCTTCCAACTTTAACCCTTTCACAGTGTGTTTTTAGTCCACGAAAGTTAATTACAACCTTTCGGTCGCCCGAAAACTTATTTTTTAGCATTTGGTCGTACTTAGATCCACCCTCTCGTGTCACTTCTGGTTGCAAAAAAACAAGAAGGCGACCACCCAAATGCCAAACTCGAGGCTTCAAAACGGCAGTCCACAAACCAATGGTTGACGTCACGGTGACTACATCCACTTCTTATATACAGTCTCTGGATTTAAGGTTTAAAGTTTAGCGTTAAGGTTAATTTTTGCCCCAATGTCACATCGAAGTACCACTTGAGATAATGCCCCCGGGGGCCATACCAAAGGTGAAACTGTGTGGACCAGAGGAGCATTTGGGCTGGCTCACCAATGGGGCACATGAGTGCGCCACGTGACCATCTTTGTAGTGTGACATTAGGGTCAAATATAAAGGTCATTCCCCATTCTGAAGGTCACTTAAGCATCCTCCTTCTCCACATTTGTATGCAGCTTTTCTCTCCATTCGCCACAGTATCATGTTCATTTCAGGCGTAAATGAGTTTATAAAGTTTGAGGCCAATTATTTTGACTGTTATGCAAAGCGCACCGATCCTTGTGGTCTTTGCGGCTTTTATGTGATTTGGAGAGATGAGAACGCAGGACTGAAATACAAAATACAGCTCTACAATTATTCTATAGTCTGTCTGTGTCCATTGATATTTACAGTACTGTACAGCATTTTTTATTTCATACATAAATACCATATGTGTTTGTGTGTGTTAAATGTGATTAGGAGTAGGAAATACAGCAAAAAAAGAAGGGAGTTTGATTCTTAAAAAACAGTACTAGACTGAATGACACAGAGATGCATATTTCTGTTCTCCAAACAACAGCGGAACTAAAACCCTCTCACACATCTGAGTGGAATATTTGATGCAATGTGCCTCCCTGCTGTACAGTAGGCCTCGTATCTGTCCAGTCACACTATCCAATTATCAACACATCTCAGGGACAAAAGACACTTGATGCTTTTGGATTCTCTACTTCTTCTCTGTCCTTTACTGTATCGGAGGTGTCGATTGGCTGTAACTTTGTGTCTTTCCACCTCCAACCCCAAAAGGCCATGAAGTCTGATCTCCATGACAACTGAGACTTTACCTGCAGTTGGGATGAGATTTTGAGACTCTACACCTCAAGTTAGAGGAGGAGGTGGAGTGGGAGTGCACGAGACAGCAAGAGGCTGAGAATTTAAAAGCCACGAAAACTGAGTTTGAAGGGAAGAGACTGGGAGTATTAAGTGCAGTTGGGTTTTAAATCAGTTATCAGGACAAAATCCACTTGGGAAAAATAGTGACTCTAAGGAATAAAATCATAATGGCAAAAATCTACTGGCCAAAAATGCTCACATAGAATATTGCTTGTTTACAATAACCCTATTTGATTAGATTAGATTCAACTTTATTGTGTCATTGCACATACTACAAGTACAACGAAATGCAGTTTTGCATCTGCATATCAATATATACAAATGAGGATATATGTGGTGTATATGTAAGGGATGATGTACAGCGAGCCGGTCATTGTTGTGAAAGAATCCCCGACAGGGTTGATGCTGCATCCCGACGCGATAACACTTTTACTACCTTTGGGTTACTCTGGGAAGTCATTACGTAAAGGCCAACATACAGTGAGCAAAACACCCATGTCTATTGTTTTCTATCTAAGCCCTCACACTGTCGGCACACATGTGATGCTGGATCTTCACATACAGACTGTACTACACAGCGACTACTCCTTCAGTCCACATGGCGTGAACAGTGTGTGCAACACTGCATATTTTCCTCTCCTGTGCCAGATTCTTCTATCTTTAGGTATTACTGAACTTTCTATCCCTTTCATTACAGTATTAGTGACAGGATCAGGCACAAAGGTGCTGACCATCCACCTTCACATTGACTGCAGCAGCTCTCAGCGATCTGCACCCGTGTGAGTCTGTATTGTAGAGCAGGCGGAGCCCCGTCATTTCTCCTTCTCACACCAATACATCTCAGGTGCCTTGCCAATCTAATTGGCACCAAATTCAGCTTCATTTCCATCAAGCTGCTCGCTTAGGCCACATCGCCGAGGAATGCACACTCAGCAGAGACGGGCAGATGCATAAAGCCCGTATTCAATTAACTGGGGTTTGTGTGCTGTTGTGTGTGGGAGAGTGAATGGTGAAAGTGAAATTTCTGCTTTGTGCAGAAATGAAGGACAGCGCAAGATCCAAAACAAAGGGATGGCATTTATCAGGGAGCCTTCAGATCCAAAGAACCATTATTTGCATATTTGAATAACGCAAGCCCCCCGCCCAAACTCCACAGATGCCAACTCAGCACTTTGCTGTTCTCCCCGTCGTCGCTCCTCTCCACTCACATTTTCTCTTCAGTCCATCCACCCACACAGCGACTGAGAAATGTCACAGAAAAGGGAGATTATAAGTGAATGATTTCCTATATACCTATGACCTGCAGGCCACAACGCAACACAATGAGAGCACAGAAAAACAGATTTGAAGTTCAGGTTTTATCTTATTACACAGCTTTGTTGAATACTCAGTGTTATACGGTCTGTTATGTCTTTCTTTTCGTTGCTATGTATAACAGACTGTTGCTATGGGCGCAGTTCTAATGTCGGACTGTTTCTGTGTCAAATTATTGATTTCTTAAGTAAGTAGCCATGTAATAAGCGGGATAATGTACAGCTAGCGGGTCATTGCTTCGAGTTGAGGTCCACATCGCCCTGTCAGGGTTTATTTCGTAAATTATGACCACCTCGTACATTATCCCTTATAAGTATATTGCAGTTATTTTTGTCCTCATATCCTAGGCGTGGGAATCACCAGATGTTGCACAATACAATATCATCACGGTGCTTAAGTTACAATATGATCTTATTGTGATTTTTAACATTTTGTGATAAGATATATGCCGATATATTGTAATTTATTACCTTTTTCCAACTGCAAATTATGCTATGTTTGTCAACATTTGTTTTATCTAATAACAGTTTTCACTCTGCTCATCTCAGTTCAATAATCTTCATTGCAGCAACATGGGATTGTCAGTCATGCAGATAGACTGACCAACACTGTCATACAGTAAAATCATAATGTTGCATCAAGCACCTGGCAAACTGAACTGTTTGCATTAGAGTCTACATTGTATTTGCAATATTAATAGTTTATATATGAAAAGACTGATACTTGATGTCCGTGTATCGATACAATATTGCCTTGCAAAAATATTACGTTATCGTGACATTATGTTGTATAGATTTATCCCCCCGCCCCTAAAATATTGTGATTTATTTTCACTCTCAGCCTTTGTTTGAGGGTCACAGTATGCTAGTGAGTCTCTATGTGCTCTGATAATGCCTCTCTAGTGGATAAAGTCCAGCAACCTGATAGTAGCACTGCCTGGAAACTACAAATCAGGGTGTATGATATATACAATAACACAACCTAGACCAAATCATCCCCTCAGAGGCCAATTACAGCTACCTTCTGCTTCCTCCCTGGCCCACTACGACACTCAGATGTAGCCATGAGAGCAATGTATCAGAGACACACAAACACACACAGACCATTGTGGAGTTGTGGAGCTGTGGAGGTGGATGGACCCTGGGCAGTTTTTGTTCCGTCTTGTTCTAATGCTGCATGGTCCGTCTTGCACAAAGAAACTGTTTCGAAATCTGTATCTGGACTCAACCTCCACTAAGCAGCCTCTTTGGGGCAATTGTTGTCTCTGTGCCTGTTTTTCCATTTGTCTCTGTCGGCCTGGTCGTCCACATTGTCGGACCATTTGTCTGTATTTTTATATGTGTGTCTTCTGGCTACATCTTTGTGTGTCTTTGTAAGTACTCTTGCACGTTATCTGGGACAGGAGAACAAAGGAAGAAGTGCAGTACGTCCACAAAAAGGGGCAATACTCGGAACAAGTGAGGTAGGTAGAGAAAGAAACTATTCTACTTTAAGAAACACAAATAGTATATTGAGGAGTCAGCTTTGAAGTCGCACCGCAATAGCCAGCAGAAGTCTTGAAGGAATCATTTCCCCAAAACAATGTAATAGGGCATTGTTTATCTGTTTGTTTGTCAGTTTACGTCCCTCACACCAGCAGACAGTGCTCGGTACCAAAGTAAACCAACATCAGCCATCTGTGTGGAAATACTACATCTGTTGATTTGCATCTCAGTGACATTTTTTTGTGAAATTTTGATTGTGAGTAACTCAAGGTGTTATCGCTATGGCTTTGTCCTTTCTTGTCTGTTTACTGACAAAACGCGACGACTGCATTTGCTTGATGTGAATATACACAAAGCCAACGGGTGAGAGTACAGAGCAACAACATAACAATGCTTCACATTGTTTTGTGTTGAGAGAATACTCATTATTTCATTCTTTCACAAATAATGTTTTTACCTCCTTGTGTAGCCAAGAAAATCAATACCCATGCTTTTCAAATGACGAATCACTGTGTAGTTGTGTGTGTAACTTTGTAGCGAGGCAGGAAATATGGTGGATAAATATGTATTTGAGTTGCACAGCATGACAGCACAAAGGACTATCTTACAGATCACTATGCCACTAATAGCTAAAAATAGTGGATGCTCCTTTAAGCAGCATCTGTTTGCCCTGAATTGATTTTGTCACTGACGGTTTAACTGAATGGACCCTTTAGATCAGGAGTCGCCAACCTTTTTCCTCTGAGAGCTAATTTGACAAAATGAAAGTGGCCTAGATTTACTCATCGCACCAAGTTGCTCATCGCCAATAGCAGACATCATTTCTGTCTCACTTTTATGGCCCTTTAATAACATTTCAGTCACTGCAGTAATCGCCTCTATTACAATCCCGCCACAGGCGAATGGCTTTTTGTGTTTCGTTAGGATGTGCGCCACTACTCTGTTGCTGCGTTGGCCTTTTTCATCGGTTTGGTAAACAGAGACTGCCGTCTTTTAAGTGTTGTTTTCAGCTCCTTTAACTTCTCTGTTATGACCAGCCAGATAGTCCCATGAAAGTTGCTGTGGACTTTGGTGAAGCAGTGCTTGACGTTACATCTTTTACCGACTGACACGCTCGCACCACAAATGAGACACACACATTAGTCCTTCGAATTCTTGTAAAAAATAAAATAAAACGCTTTACGCTTTCCTCATGAAAATAACATATCTTTTGCCTTTTATTGGCTATTTTGTGCAGTCATTGTAAAATCTGATGTGCGCTTGCTAGTCTGCGAACATGGCCTAATGTTACAGCGTCACTAATGTAACCAAACTCAAAAGCAGTGTAACTTGTTTAATTGACAGCTGATTGGCAAATAATCATTTTTGTGTCAGAAGGAGGCGGGATATCTATGAATTTGATTGAATAGAGTTTTAAACAGGTTTAAAAAGGGACTTTGTGCTATCACATTTATGTACATTTTCTTTGAACATTTAGTGAGCCACTGGGTCAGACCCCTGCTTTATAGTATTACTAGGGCTGTCAATCTGTTTAATCGCAATTAATCGCATGATTGTCCATGATTAATTGCACATTTATTTCTCTTCAAAATGTATCTTAAATGGAGATTTGAGTATTTACTACTCTTATCAACATGGGATTGGCAAATATTCTTATTGTGTATGTATGTATGTATGTATGTATGTATGTATGTATGTATGTATGTATGTATGTGTGTGTGTGTGTGTATGTATGTATGTATGTATGTATGTATATATAATAATATATTATGTATATGTAATGTATGTATACTGTATATATATTATTGGAAATCAAGTAACAACATGAAACAATGAAAAATATTGTCCAAAAACCCTCAGGTACTGCATTTAACATAAAAAATATGCTGAAATCATAACATGGCTAACTCAAGCCCAGCAGGCAACAACAGTTTGGTGATTATGACTTGCCCCAAATTGCATGTGATTATCATAAAGTGGGCATGTCTGTAAAGGGGAGACTCATGGGTAACCATAGAGCCCATTTTCATTCACATATTTTGAGGTCAGAGGTCAAGGGTCCCCTTTGAAAATGGCCATGGTCCTCGCCAAAATTTATAACAAGTTTGGAGCATTATTTATTTTACGAAATTGTGTTGACAGCCCTAAGTATTACATTACCATCTATAACATGCTAGCTGTAAGGTTTTCTAAACTTAAGCCAAAGATCAATAAACACACCACAGATTTGTCGGTGACATGAGAAACATAGGAGAGGAGAACAGTATTTTTATTTTTATAATACAACTCCATGACAGCCAAACTGCATTACCACCTTAGTTCAACCGTAACTCTCTCTTTTTTTTGTATTTCTGAAGGCAGGGACCAAGGGAAATGAAAGGTGTGAGAACAAGAAATTGACACGCCGACAAAAAACAATTGGACACACTGCATAACCCTCCTCTGTTCCACTTTACTGCAGCAAACCACGAAGGAAAGATTGACATCGGGAGGCAAAGTTGATGTGCCATTTCTCACACCGGTGTTTTTTAAGGACTGAGTCAGGATCCAAATGCAGTTTGAAGAAAGAGTAGACTGCTTCCACAAGCAATCCGAAGCTAAAAGCTATTTTTTCCTTCCAAAGCCATTTCATGTGAGCAACGTGGACAAAATAAGTCTTCATGCTGGTGTGTTTGATTATGCTTCGCGGCCCCCTAAAACACATCGCGGCTCGGGTTGTGAGAAAGACCAATTTTAAAATGTGGGTCCCGAGACATTACGGTGACACGCACGCAGTGAAAATGATCCTGCCATCCATTTTAAGTCTGACAACTGAGCTCAGCCTCGTGGATGTCCCTGCCATCTCTAAACTCATTTTTAAGAATAAAATTCCTGTAGATTTTCATACTCTCCCCGCTGCTCCCTGCAGAGGTGTTATATGTCTACAAAATGACTGCCAAAGGCTGGAGGTCAATACAATACTTCTTCTATGATTTGTGAGCGTTGTCACAGGCAGTGCACAGTGTAAAACATTGCAGCGGGGTCTCTGTAGACATCATTATATTGATCTATACTCTATCCCCGTGTCATCGCAGTGATCAACGATGGCAGAAAGACAAAGACTATTGGCCCAATCAAGGCTGAACAAAGACATCACCCATCTACAGTGCGAGTCAGTTGTCTTCTCAAACTCATACCTATACATAATTCTAAAGTTCAACATTAGCCATCCATCTTCACCGCAGCCTGACAACCTGTGTGATTTATTCAGTCTCGACCATGAAGTAGATATTGCATAGACTGGACAGAACAAGCCTGAGGGATCTCTCCCAACAGGGTTGATTTACATCCATCCACCCGTCTGTGTGTGTGTGTGTGTGTGTGTGTGTGTGTGTTGGCTCTATACCCGTATCCGTCAGCAGAAACATGCAAGCGTGCTGACGCAGGGGATAAAAAGACACACACCAACGCAGCCACACTGACAGGATGTGGTGGAGTGCGTCGATACGGGATCAATACAGCAAGAAATATATCAACAGGACCTTAGGGCCCTCGTACATAATCTTAAGTGGGAGTGGGATGTAATTAGAGCACAATGCTCTCTTAAACATGTACTGTACAACGCCATACGTGTGTGTTCAAGAGCACATTGATAACAGGAGGATTGTAAAAGGTCATTGGTTTGTTGTCACAGCTGTCTTCAGATTCATTTTGCAGCGGTGACATTAGTGAAAGTAATCTATACAGTTAATTAAACTTGTACATGTTAGAAATATCTATTCTAAGGTTTAAGCACTCAAACTGCTTACTTACAGCCTGCTAATCGATAACCTTTCTCTTTTCAAACATGTTTCCTTGTGTGGATAATCCCTATATCGACGTAGCAGGTTAACTGGAGGAATGTCACCTACTGGCTTCTCTTCATGTCAAGATGAAATGAAAAATGCCTTTTTAACCCTTTTAGATCACCTCAATGGTTATGTTGTATACGTATTTAACAATATGTGCAAAAATAAATACAAAAAAATCGATTTCTCCGTATTTTTATAGCAAAATCCAATCATCTTTTCTTCTTGTAAAACTAGATATGATGTGTGCTTACGTAAGCTAGTACCAATGCATTTCAACCAACAATATCATGACATCCATCCATCAATCAACAGTGGTCCATCAAACAAAAAGGATATGATTTAAATCCCTCTCGTAACTGTACACCACTCAGATATTCCGTTTCACTGGGGACTACTCACAGTACAAAAGCTAAAGACTCTCTAACGTCTGTTTCACTGGGACTTTAATACCAGTTCAGATTCAGAAGTAAAGACTGGTTGATTGGGTGAATGAGAAATGGCGTTGTAATGGCATGCAAACAAACCACGTACCAATCATCTGTGCACTAGAGATCGGACTGGAGACATAACCACTTAAAAGTTCGGTAAGTCAGTAACTCACCCCTGTAGCTCCTTGACAGACATGGAGATCTTGAGGTTATGTCCCAAAACGTGGAGGGCGGTGAGGATGTCAGCCCACTGGACCATCTCTCCCAGAGGACCCCCCTTCAGCACTTTGGGGCTGAAAACATCTCCAGACTCCTCTGTTAGGAAGCCTACATGGACCAGGATCTGGAGGAGGACAGGGACAAATTGTGGCAGAGTTAAGAAAAAGTCTGCAGAGAAGCTCAACAACAAAAGCTCCACTTGAGAAGAAAAGAAAAATGCCATAGGTGTTAACTAAATATTCAAGCGGTGCAGAAGCTTGTTGAGGCTTTAAATTCTGTTAAAGGAATAGTTTTGGGTGTTTTGATAGGGGGATGTATGAGGTACTTATCCATATAGAAAATATTATAGA
>CAKALG010041505.1:0-16068 GCA_916700815.1 Helicolenus hilgendorfi | reverse complement strand
AAAGAAAAGAAAGTAATAATAATAAATTAAATAAATAAGTAAGTTAGTAGTAGTAATAAGTAAAAAGTAATAAGTAAATCTTATCTGGATTTAACATGGTCATGAGACATTCGAAATGGCCAGTGGAAATGAGGCCTGAGGGAACATACTGAGTTGTATTCTCGCTGGCGAGTATAGCTGGCAGTGCTCTGACCTTCTGTAAATGTAAACATGGACCTTTGATAAGTATACCTGCTTTATTTCAACCTAAAGCACTAGACACTATTATGTTTACGCAATTGAACAATTGCAGGTTATTACTGTATACCCCGGACTGAAGGGGAAACACCATCAACACAATTAGCCCCCAACAGCTTCAGTAGAGCTGCTCATTGACTCGGGATGTAATGGGCAGCTTCCAGGTGTGACCTAGCCCCCGCCTAGTTTGCTATCCGTTCTTTTTACATGTTATTTAATACGTTTTAAGCCGGATGTTTACATTGTACTTTAATGGCAGTATGCAGAATACAATAGCTCAGTTTGAAGTATCACATTGATAGGACTGGTAGATGGAAACTTACAGCTGTAGTATATGTACATTTACAGTACAGTACAGTATAAACAGATGTGTTAACTGCTGCCTTGTTTTCCTTTATCCAGTTGTATTCTTCTCCTCCATCTGTTTTTCTCTTTCATTATCATCCTCAGTT
Source organism: Helicolenus hilgendorfi (assembly GCA_916700815.1). NCBI lineage: Eukaryota > Metazoa > Chordata > Actinopteri > Perciformes > Sebastidae > Helicolenus > Helicolenus hilgendorfi. The sequence continues at coordinate 15,379 of CAKALG010041505.1, read as the reverse complement.
GTTCTCCTTAATACTACAGTGGGCTCTACTTTCTTTCAAAACACAGAAAAGGTTCTCGGGGGGCCAGAGCAGACTGAAACGAATGCATCTCAGAGAAAAAACAAACCCATTCATGACACGGGAAGGACAGCAGACAACATATTCTTCTTCAGTGAATGACAATAATAGGTTGAAACGCTCCGATTACTGTTAATAGCTTTAATAGCAGTTCTGCTGCCATGGTTACCTATCTTCTCTTTCCCTCTCAGGGCTCTTGTTTTCCTTCATCTCAGCCCTTGTTAATGATGGGAGGTCTTCTGCTGATATCGTATGCAGACACCGAGCTGCTCCTATTGTCTGGTGTCTCTCTCTACGATATCTGCACATGTCAACTACTTGACGGTTAAGGTCGGGCTAAACACCCGCCCAGACCTCCACACCCTCACTTTCCGACTTCATTAAGGGTCCACAAGTTCCTGCTTTGTCACAGAACATTCACGCTAGATGTGAATCATTAGGTGCGGATTGATCCAATATGAACGTTATTCCTATACTGGGCTAAGGGCATGTCCCTAGTAGCCTAGTGTCCTGTCTTATGAAGCACACTGTGTGTTGTGTATACAATACAATCAGCTACAATTAATTAAAAAATCTGCTGCACTAAACCAAAGGGAGATCACACATAACACCTATTGTAAAGTCTGTACACTGGTTACCTGTTAGTTTTCGTATCCATTTTAAAATTATTTTATTAGTTTATAAGGCACTACACGGCCTTGCACCAGACTACCTTGCAGAAATGCTTTTGGTTTATGAACCAGGAAAGCCATCTGGTGATGCTGCTTTCAGCCGCTGGAACAACCTTCCAGAGGAACTGAGAGGAGCTGAAAATACTGATAGTTTTAAACGTAAACTAAAATCCCCTAAAAATCTATTTAGTCTGGCTTTTATGTAGTGTTTCATAATGTTATATTTTACTCTATTTTATTTAATCAACATTTTATTACTGATCATTATTATCTCTTTAATTCTATTTATTAAAATTGTATTATTTCAATACAATCTGCTTATTTTGTGTAGTTTCATAATTAGTATTTATTTATTTTTATCGTTATTTTTATTTCCTTGTATTTTATTTATCTTTTATTATCTTAAATACCCATCTCTTAGTGCTTTCTTAATCTTTCTTATTGGTTGTTTTGTTGTGCATTATAGTCTCTAAATCCATTTTTAACACTCTACATTTTTGTCAATCGTCCGTCCAGCACTTTGGATTGCATTTGACTTGTTTGAAAGGTGCTGTATGAATAAAGTTTGATTGATTTGTTGATTGTCCTGCATTACGTGACTCAGCAGAAATGAACTGTCTATGCATGAACACATCCTAGATGAAAACTGATCCTGACAGATACAATGAGTTTGTGTGAGATAGACATTGTGTGTGTGTGTGTGTGTGTGTGTGTGTGTGTGTGTGTGTGTGTGTGTGTGTGTGTGCTGAATGTCTCAGACGGGGCTGGCTGGTTGTACGGATGGCAAAAAAATAGCATAATGCATAGGGCAATAAATCCTGCAGGATTAAAAAAGGCTGCAGCTGTAATCCCTCTATATCCTCACTAAGACTAACACCTGTCTGCTGCAGGTCAATGTGTCGGCGATGTTTCCATAAATAACTGCTGCTGTACTGACAACAGATTCTCTGTCTTCAACATATGTCACGTTAATAATCCAATCCATGCCATATTAGCCATATGTTAGCCTTACTGAGTGTTAACATCATAAACTGGACTGATTCTTTTCAGAATGTTATTTCCTTGCATACAGTCTTGCATACTTGCAGAACAAACGTCACTCCACATGTCGTGTTTCACACCTAATCACTTTCTGTGTGAGTATGAATCTGCACACTTTCACATCAAATACTAGATTGATGATTTCAGACTTTGATTGTGTGTGTGAGAGGAGGTGAATTTAGCAGCCAAGTGCTGAACACTGGATACAATTTGTCTTTAGTGGATCCGTGACAAGCAAGAATGGATGTGCTGCATGCACATGCTTACTCTTAAAAACAGTCCTCAAGCCCTCAGATGTGATCGCTTAACAACAGTTAGTATACCTAAACAGGAGTGGAAAAATAAATAAGCTGCAAATGCTGAGACATCCTGACTTTTAGTTCCTAGTATGGGTCAAACTCCAAAAACACAATTCCCGTAATGCCGCTCAATATAATATGATAATAATAATAATGTTTTTCCTTATGCTGCATTCACACAATATCAGCAGAATGGGACGAACACTGTTGACGCATTATTCCAAGATGGTTACCCTCACTGTTAGCCTTATCGGGGTTCTACATTAACCGTGGCCCAATGGTTAAAAAAGTTACTCTTTTGCCTCCAAATATCCCTTGTAGGTGCCGACGTTGGTTAGGATGGCGTTATCAGCCGTAACCGCCGTATGAGCGCAGCGTTCATGTTTGTGTGAGTTAGTGTGTGTCAGTATCTCTCCTTGAGAAGCAGCTGACTGTTGCTGCCTGGTGGACACACTTTTTCCATCAGCTAGATGCCTTCCCCACCCTACACACACATACACACACACTGCTTGTATCTCTTACCTTTACAGCTACCAGCATCTTGTCCTTGGTGGGGCTCAGGTTGTAACATTCAGCCAGGAAGACCTTGCCGAAGGCTCCTTCTCCGAGCTCCCTCTTCAGAATAATGTCCCTCCGTTTAATATGCTGAACATCTGAAAAGGGACAGAGACAGAGGGACAGAGGGACTGAGTTGACATCCATTACAATCCGTTTGTTTTTTTTAATGCAAACACACAGCCACTTAAAAAGGCTTCCCAATTTCCCTTCTTACATTATCCTAATCTCTCCTAGAGTTACAGTAAAGCAAGGCAGGTGACTGGTTCAATCCAAGTACCGGCAGGATAACTAGGGAAAGAGTCAATCTTCCTCTTTTCAGTACAAACCAGCAAATTCTAAACCTATTGTTCATTTATTATATTGACAACCCAAACACATCTGTGGGTAACTGACCTCAACACAAAAACTCTGGGATCAAATGCACTGATATTAATGAGAGTGAAGCAAAACTGAATAAAGCTGCAAGATTGCACTGTATATCTAATTTGTGTGTGTGTGTGTGTGTGTGTGTGTGTGTGTGTGTGTGTGTGTGTGTGTGTGTGTGTCTGTGTGTCTGTGTGTCTGTGTGTCTGTGTTAACATTAAACCTGGCTCCATGTAAGTGCACTAATTAGCCTGTATGGTACACACTCACACTGCACTGTGAGAATATGCTTAAATGCATAACAATCTTGTATATGGGGGAATTATCCCAAGTGTATGTGACGTGTGTATACATTATGTTTCCATGACAACCATCATCCCAGTCTCTCATTTGTCTATTAGAAGGTTTTCTGTTTAAAGGTCCCATATTGTTAAAAAGTGAGATTTGCATGTCTTTTATATTATAAATGCACTTTACTAGACGGTGAACGCGGTGGAAAGTGATCTGGTTGATGGCGTCATGTGGGAGTTTAAGTTGTGTTTTCATGAAATCCTTTAAAGGTCCCATATTATAAAAAAAGAGATTTCCATGTCTTTTATATATTTGAAGCAGGCTTAAGTGCTATATAAATACTGTTAAACTACCAAAACGCTCAATATACGGAGAAACACACAGCCCATATTCAGAAACTGTGCGTATGAAACAAGCCGTTAGGATTTCTGTCCATTTGTGATGTCACAAATATACAATATTTAGACCGTTACACTTTTTTAAACGCAAACGTTCTAAATGTGTCCTAGTTTGTTTCCCGTTGCAGTGTATGTAAATAACATCAGCTGACAGGAAGTAAACATGGACCCAAGCTGTTGCCTAGCAATGCAATTCCGTAGACAGAGGGTGAATACAGGTATATTCAGGCAGAAAGTACGAGGAAAAAAAGTTTTTTTTGAACATTCCAGTATGTACACATGTTCTAGTAGAAACACAAAATACAAGTATGAACCTGAAAATGAGCATGATATGGGACCTTTAAATTCAGAAAATAATCTACTGTTGATATATGATGTCCCCTAATTCTACACTAGCCTTATCAATAGAGATTCTTATGCAAATAAAGCAGGAGTTTCACAGTTATATTTTGATAAACTTGTGCTATTGAGTTGGATAGTCCAGATGAGCAGTGTTCGGTGTGTTGAATTATGTATTTATTTATTTAACAGAGACAATGGAAAGTCATTAACTTTCTCAATGTTAGCCAGACAGCTAAATTTCATCAGCAGTCTCTGGGCAAAAAAATCCACAAAAGAGTTATGACAGCGATACATACAGATACAGAATAAGCACTGCATCATACAAAAGCACATTGCATCTTACAAAAAAATGATATTGCCTGTTAACTACCTAATATGCACCTTAATATGATCGTACTACTTTAATAACCAAATCCTTATTGATAACAATGCCGTTTTAATATAAAAAAGGAAATGCCAGACACTTTAAATAACATAAAATTGAAATTAAAGTTTAATTTTTCAGAATTTTAAGTCCTATTTTCTTATTTTTAACTTTAAATTAAATTCTAAATTGCTCTGATGGTTAGGGTAAAATATTTTGCTTATGTCTAAGGTTTTCCCTTTAGGGTTTCACTTACTTTGGTGTCCACACATATATCACCAAACTGACTCTGCAATCAATAAGGTGAATTGTAGCAATTATGATGTTACAAATACCGGAAAAGAAAATGTAGAAATCAGGACAGATGGGCTTCAATTCATAACTGAACTAATGATCTAGTGAAACGTGTATTTGAACTAAAATTTACTTTTAAGTCATAAAAAAGAAAAGTTATAATAAATTTGGATGAACAGAAGTTGTCGAACTGCTTCTTCTTTTGGGCTGCTGAGTAAAATCAGAAAACAAACCTCCAGTAGTCCAGAGAGGCCTAGACTAATCCACAACACTGTTAATATTTTATAATGAGGTTAGGACTGTGCTTTGGGTGACACATATTTCTGATATGCCCTCATATGATAACATCAAAAAATTATTAATTAGCCTGGGTCTCAAGATGAACAGCAAACTGTATTCAGCTCAGGTCCCTGCAGGACAACGGGAGCGTGTTGTATGAGACAGGCCTTGAAGGACAGCTCATTGGGGACATTTGTCACTCTTATTGTAAAACAAATTCTTAAGATAAGAATCAGTTAGTCTTTGGAGTGAGATCTCTGAGAATGTTACCATTTCAAACTATGATGAAAATATTGAATGAATATAAACCACAATTGCCCCGCCCCCGTCTAGACTGCATCATACGCGTTTTTTCACTCGTACATCTCACATAACAGATACACTCTTATTTCAACCTATTCAGCTTCCCCTGAACAGTCACATTAGCTCTGTTAGCTATGTTAGCTGTATTAGCCCCGTTAGAGGTTAGCTCTGTTAGCCAAACACAAGGCAGGACCCTAGCTCTCCTTGTACCGACATGACAAGTAGGGATGTGACAGTGAGGACATTTTCCCATCGGTTACTAAACTTGTGACAACACCGGTGTTACCGATTACACCGGACATTTTACAAGAAAGGACGGCGCTCAATATATATGTAGCGCGCTAACTTTGATTTTTATAGTGGGGTGGCTGTGTGTCTGGCCTCTTCAGTCCAGCTTTCGCTGCGCACACCGATTGTGACCACTCAGTCCTCCTCGCGATGATTGCCTCATTACCATTATGGTTCCCTTATAGCATTGGGTTTAAATCTGAAATATTGCGAAATAAGCGCAAATATGAAGCCCTGCTACTCCGAGCTGAGACTCCGTATGGAGCAGATGCATTCACTGTCAGTTTGTAGTGTCCAGCGTCCAACTATCTATTGATAACACACCGCTGATATGCCAAAATGAAACAAATGGGTTTCAGTTTGTCATCCCCTAAGTGACAGTTATACATACATGCAACTGTCTTACCTAGGCGTGCATATCAAGATAGGAATAATTCTTAATCTGTAGCGGAGTCCAAACTGAAGCAGTTGTTGATCAGTTGCAGCCCCTACCGGCTGGCTAAGAGTAGTGAGGAGTCAGCAGTCAAAAAAATATGTGTGTAAATCACTGCAACCACAAGAGGTCCTCGAGCATAACGGAGCACAACAGATATTAGGCTGATGGATCCAGTATGACAGACAGACAGACATAGAGATGCACACATACAACCGGATACATAATCTCCTGGCAGAGATAATGATCCTGCAGGATGGATGGAGGAGAGGGATTCGGACAGGAGAGATGGTTAATTACTGTACTTACCAACGGGTCTTATGTAATGAAATGATTGCCCTGGGAGGTGCTGTCACCCCTGGCATTCAGGCTTCACAGCCCCTCAGAACTCTGCATGAATAATTACTGATGAAAAAGTGGGACCGTGAATGCATAATGTTGTACTGCATGTTTTACAACTACAACTTTAATGCTTGGTTTTTCAAATACACTTTCACTGAGGGGTGGTGACTATTGGTCTTCAGAGAGCCTGTGTTAGTGGTGTTTCTTAACCCCCCCAGAGAGACATGTATGTTACTGAGTGAACATAAATTCCAGCAAAGTGGAATGAAGCTTCAGGCTTTGACAGATCGCAAACATTCTAAGCAATGTTGTTTCCTCCGTGGCCCCTCAGAGATTGAAATATTCATTACACCACAAAATATCACAGTGTTTAACATTACAAACGACACCATGATTCGTTTTGTACACGGCCAAACGTTTGTGGATTCCCAAACCTTGAACTCATGTGTGATTGTTGAACCTGTCAGTTCAAAACCATGGGCATTCATCTGCTGCTGTGACACCCTCAACATTTCTGGGAAGGCTTTTTCTACCACACCTCTCTGAATCACTGCCATCGTCTCTGATTGGATCAGTAATTCAAATTTGTTTGCTGTTTAGCTTACGGCAGAGCTTTGTAGGTGGGATTAGAGCATGGGAATATATCTGCCTAAATAGCTAGCTAGCTACATCCATGCAAATTTGACAGTGGTGGGGCTCACTGCAACATTTGTTCCTAGAGTAGTGTTTAAAGGTCCCATATTATGCTCATTTTCAGGTTCGTACTTGTATTTTGTGTTTCTACTAGAACATGTTTACATGCTGTAATGTTAAAATATATATATATATTTTCCTCATACTGTCTGCCTGAATATACCTGTATTTACCCTCTGTCTGACACGCTCCGTTTTAGTGCATTGCAACGGAATTGCATTGCTAGGCAACAGTTTGGGTCCATGTTTACTTCCTGTCAGCTGATGTTATTTACATACACCGCAACGGGAAACAAACTGGGACACATATGGAATGTTTACGTTTAAAACCGTGTAATGGTCTAATTATTGTATATTTGTGACATCACAAATGGACAGAAATCCTAACGGCTTGTTTCAAACGCACAATTTCTGAATGTGGGCTGTGTGTGTTTCTCCGTTTATTGAGCGTTTTGATACTTTCACAGTATTTATATATCACTTAAACCTGCTTCAAATATATAAAAGACATGAAAATCTTTTTTTTTATATAATATGGGACTTTTAAAGGATTTCATGAAAACACAACTTAAACTCCCACATGACGCCATCAACCAGATCACTTTCCACCGCGTTCACCGTCTAGTAAAGTGCATCGTGCAGGGAGACGAAAGAACAACGTGAATCAACTTATCAGAAGCAATTTTGGATGATGACGTTTGCATTTACGGTGGCTCTGAGGGGTCAAAAAACTCGGAAAGGTCCGAAAACTCAAATAACAGAAGAAAATTTCAGAGGTCGTATTTATTTCTGAATGTGAGACAAATTTCGAAGAAAAAATATGGACTTGGTGTACGAAGGCCTTTCATTCATGTGAGACTTACCGGAGAATTGGATGCTGTCACAGCCTGCATGAAACTGAGCCTGAAACTGGCTTGCAGCTCTTGCATAAAGAGTCAGTGCTGTGACCTCTAACTTTTAACTTTAGTCTGTCAAAGTCTGCAGCTTTAGCTTGTACTTCTTGTATTGCATTGCTTGCATGGCAGTCTTGTGTGCATGGCTGAATGGCTTTAGCACAATGGAGGGGGTGGGCAAATACAAAAAAATACACTCAAAACCACATCCAAGCAGGCATATACATGTGCAGCAGGAGCACACGTCTTTCACTTTACAAAAGACGTACCACACACACACACACACACGCACACACACACAAGGGTTAGCTGAATGAGTTGACCGTTCCGCCACTGGGTTGCAATTAGCGAGACTGTAATGAGCTCTGGGACTGGCATCATCCAGCAGCATGCATACTGTATAGTAGCTGCTATAGAGGCTCTGAGGAAGGAGAGGACAGCAGAGCAAAATGCGCTATAGCAAAGTACCTTTCAATCAATTCAACAACACTCTACTTTAAAATGCTGTCTTTAATGCATTACACTGTGAATTAATCACATGATAATAGAAGAAACACTGTGCGAGAAACTTTAGGGGGGAAAGCATAGTAGCACAGCTGTAAAGTTAATGGCCTGATACTATTGTGACGCTTTGCTGAATTGAATGTGAAACTTTCTCCAGTGTCGTGCTAATTAAAGGTATATGTCACACGGCTTTATCGGCATTTGCCGGCATTACAAAACCAAATTACAGGCTCTCTCTCTCTCTCTCTCTCTCTCTGTAGTGTATGAGATGCAGCTGATTTAACAAAAACTTGGTACAGCATAAAGACGGATCGTTATTATGCAACAAACAGTATGGGAATAGTGAGCAGTGCAACAAAGGTGTTGCAGCATTGTTATAAAGTGTTTATTCTGGTGCAATGCTTTTTTGCAGTGTACGAAATATGTACGCAATACACTTCATTGGAATTGAAAGCACCATAATAACCAGGCTTTTTATATGCTGTGTTCAAAATCGCATACTAACATAATCTTCATACAAAGTATGATGTAAAATTGAGTATATAGCACGGCCACTCTGCATAGTATGTGGATTTTGTGTATGCGAGAAATGCCCGAATGTATATTACATTTGCAAGAATTTAGAGTACGCGGCGTGAGCTTACTGCACATACTCAACTGCCTCACAATAATACGCCCTGAGAGAGTAACCGTTTACATCCCCCCAATATGTTTAAGTCACTTTATCCAAATAAGCATGAAAAGTGATCCACAGTTTAGTCCACATTGACTTGAGTTGTGCCGACTGTGTGACGAGTTGAAAAAGTGCACTCAATGGTGAACGACATGTGTTCTCAATTCTAAAAAAAAAAGTAAATAATGGACAAATAATTCCAACAATATAATATAACAGACTAAAAGCATAAACTCTTATTGCCTTATAACAAGCAGATAAATACATTTTATTCTTTGTGTGTGTACTAGTGAGTTGTGCACGAGCTCACACTTTGAAGATGAAGATGGGTTAATGGTCAGACACATGAGAGGAAGAAACACCGTTACACACACACACACACACACACACACACACACACACGCACACATCACCAGTGGAAATATATAGCTGGTGATAATCACACAAGGTGACTCTTCTGATGGATCAGCATCGCCATTGGCAACAACATCAGTAGTGTTTTGTGTGTGTATGCGTGTGCGTGTGTGAGTGTGTGAGTGTGTGAGTGTGTGTGTGTGTATTGTCTCCCAGGGGATTTGCTGAGATTTATGTGGCTGTAAAGGCAAAAAGCGATTTGCTTCGCTGCTGTGGCAGAATACTATCTGTGTTCAATAGAGATACAGAGAGGGTGGAGAGACTACTGCACTAACAGAGAGAGAGAGAGAGAGACAGAGAGAGAGCTTTCACACCAGCCCAAAACGAACCGCACTTATCGGCCAAATGGACCTGAGTTTTAACCCAACCAAACAGGTTAGGTGTGAAAGCACCCTTCCTGTAATCTGCACGCTCCATTCAAGAAAACCAGATAGAGGATAGTTACAACACTAGTAGCTAAGCTAGGCAGGCAGTATGTAGTAGGAAGCAGGACTGATCTACATGTAGATGATGAGACTTTACAACATTACTGTGGCACTGCAGGGGTTCACATGTGTTACTGATCAATGTTACTCTGTTACATCAACAAGTGCGGACCCTACGTTTTGGTCAGTCGACAAGTTGGTGGTTGACGTTTTACATTAAATTCTTATCTATTGTTGGGGGACCAATACACCCCTACACAACTTATGAAAGGCTACCAGTGTTTAATTCAACATGGATAACGACTTAGAGGCGTTGCTGACCTTTTTTTGTCCTTTGTATAATGCTACTACTGCTACTACAGCCTGCATGCAGGTGGCAAGGTACTATTCGAGCGATTGCGATGAATTCCTGCATGTGTCCAGCGGCATTATCAGCCCTCAGGGGGTGTAACGACTCATCTACTACATCGATGTATCGATTTCTATACGATCCAACTACCTTGACAGGTACTCTGCAAATTGTCCTTCACGGGAGACGTATATTGATATAAAACCGATGATTTGAAACGCAAAAAATCGATTGTATCAATACTGAGGATTTGCACCTTGTATTTAAGGAAGACAAACGTTATATGAAAGTGTTTTTTAGCACTTTTATTAGTAAAGAAATGTTAACCGTAACTCCGGTGGCCTCTCCATCCGCCAAAAGTGCCTACAATGGGCATGTGAGCATCAGAACTGGACCACGTAGCAATGGAAGAAGGTGGCCCGGTCTGATGAATCACGTTTTCTTTTACATCACGTGGACGGCAACGAGTTGGAGGTGTCGACTCGGCCTCCAGATTCTCCAGATCTCAATCCGATCGAGCATCTGTGGGATGTGCTGGACAAACAAGTCCGATCCACAGAGGCCCCACCTCGCAATTTACAGGACTTAAAGGATCTGCTACTGACGGCTTGGTGCCAGATACCACAGCAGACCTTAAGAGGTCTAGTGGAGTCCATGCCTCGACGGGTCGGGCTGTTTTGCAAATAAAAGGGGGACCTACTCGATATTAGGCAGGTGATCATAATGTTATGGCTGATTGGTGTATGGCTATTTGGTACAGCCCTATTTATCATGTCAGTAAATGTGAATGAATTATACTTTGGGGCCCATGTTTTCCATTAAATGACATCAACGATTGAATTGTGGAGAATCTAACAGATCTAACCATGTTAACATGATGCTGACGAGACCTGCGTTTATTTGTCAAACTGTGTAGCAACACCCAGCGAGGAAAAGGGGCTTGACTTTCTAATTGAAGTTTCACAGTAGTAACTTTGTGTCTTTGTAATTAAATGAATGACTGTAAGTATATCTCCACAACCACCTGCCTGATATGCGCATTTGGATTTGCATTCTCACTATCTAAATGTCAACACACGGCCTGTTTCTAGTTGTGTTCTTAGTCGTCTTCACTTAATCTGACCTTTTCTGCACGGGTGAAGTTATTTGAATTTAAAATGATGTGGTCTACACCAACGGTACTGCGTTCTACTGAAAACATAGCTTTGTTGTTGAGCACACACACATTTTTGAAGCCTTGATGATTAAGGTCCCTCACACTTGTAGTTTGTCTCATCTGGTCCAGACCAAAGGGGGAAAAAAAATGATGAGCTCATATGGACTGACTAATATCAGCATCATCAGCACTATATGGACCCACGAGGGAAATCAAAACAGTTTATTCCAGTGGATGACTGCAGGTCACGTTGCACTTTACTGCAGCCTGGGTTGATTTGGTTTTTTTTCACTGACTGGTGTCAAAGAGCTCATGAAAGACAGAACTGATTATTAGTTTAGACTGTAACTGGACCTCATACAGTGTGGGCTCTGCAATCATTTTAAGTGTACGTGGGATCATGTGTAGCAGTCTACACAACCCTGTCGTGTTTTTGCATTCTCTGACGTGCCCCTATCAGGCACTGTCTTTGTCACTACAGGCCTATGATCTTGACAATTGTAATATTAAAAGAACAGCCAATGTGGCAGCATCGTCACATGCTCCAAAATACTTTGCTCTGTTGATCCATGGATTTACTGTACTGTACATGTCTGCTTTTGCTCTCTCTGCCTTTCTTCTTCACTTGCTTCTCCGATGCAAGGATTGCAGAGGATGGGTGGGGGGGAGCAACTCGCCAGATGAGGTAGGATAAAGGTAATAAAGGTAAAGGTATTTAAAGGTACTGTTTGTAACTTCTTACACGTATAAATCGGGTCGGTGTCCCATGCAAGCTCGCGTGTGGCTACGCTGTTCCAACACAAACTACACGGAAACACCAAAACCGCAAAGTTCTATCTAGTGAAGCCCATCATGCAAAACAGTGTTAACTCTTTCTGCCCCAGCCTCCCCGACCACGGTAAGAAGACACAGGGAAGACCGTAGCTTTGGTCTGCAGGACCGGAGTCGATGTTGTACTCTGCTCCTCTGCCTGCCTGCTTGCCTTCACTCACACACCGCGCTCGTTCTCACGATGATTTTTTTGTGGACGAAAAAGATTCTGGCCTGTTTCCCTTCTCCTAAAGTGGATGTTCTCTGTGTCATCTTGCTGCGGGGAAACAACTTTTTGAGGGATGGTGACATGAAATATGGCTAAAAGTCAGCTATAATAATCTACTCTGTTCGTTTATTTTTTAAAAACTGAAAATTATCCTTAAACATATTACATATTACAACACCTGCACAGTGTGTGGGTCCATTTAGATTTCTGTACTTACAAGTGGCGGGTTTGTTACAGTTGTGTCCATGTCTGAAGTACTGTGGGTTCTCTATGACGGGGATCCTGGTCATTCCAATCACCACAGCATCCGGCCCAGAATCCAGCGTACAAGGGCTGATAATCCCATGGTTCACATGATGAAGGGGGCTGGCAGAGTCTTCCTCACCGCTTATCACTGCTACTGGTCCTGAAAAGACAGAGTCACAGAATGAAGACCTGTAGGTGAAAAAAAGCCCAAACTTGATGAAAACCTGTAAAGTTGTAGCTAAATATTCAAAATTGTGGAACAATTTCTTCATACAAATCGTGGTGGAGGGATGGGATGAAGAGGGAAGAATAATTAAGGGATAATGTACAGCGAGCCGGTCATTGTTGTGAAAGAATCCCCAGCAGGGCGATGCTGCACTCTCTCATTGCCCTCACAACTATGACCCGCTAGCTCCGCCAGTCCGACATTACTCCAATAAAATTTTGGTCGCCTAAAAATGTCTTATTTAGCGTTGTTGTTCTTATTTCCACCCTCTCGTGTCACTTCTGGTTCCAAAAAAACAAGATGGCGACAGCCAAAATGCCCAATTCGAGGCTTCAAAACAGGAGTCCACAAACCATCTATGGTTCAGACGGTGAGGGAAGGGACAAGGATTCGAGATAGAGGAGGCTTAGAAGTGGAAGAGAAAGGAAAGGCAGTTTTATTTTCATTTTTGTTGGGCCATCATTCTTATCAGTTAAAGTGCTGCATCCCCCGGTCTCAGCAATGAAGGTGTGTGAGTTTAAGTGTTATCTTATCAATATGAAGGAGGGCAAACATTATGAATATCAGAATTTGCTTCAAAATGGAGTGGATGCAGTGTAGAGGTAGAGAGTTTGGGGAAACCTTTTGAGTTGGATGCAGAGCTTTACCGGTGGAGGAAGAGCTTTAACTGTACATCAGGGGTTTGAGATGCAGAGGATGAGGTTCAGAGATAGGGGAGGTGGTTTAAAGGCGAAAGGGGGAGCTTTAGAAGTAGATCAGGGGATTAGAGGACCGGAGGAGAGGAGGGAACTGATGGGTTGAATAGAGGTGGTTTCCAACACTCTCCAACAAACACATATAGAGTACATACACTAAATCACTGTGTGTAAAATACAGCATCCCTTTGCAATTTTGGGGAAAAAAACACATAATTTCCACAGCATAAATCACACACAGCTATTCAAAGAAACGCATGATCTGCTGGTAAACTCACTGCAATTTTATCAAAGCACACAATCATACCCACACACCTAGAATATAATGTCAGTGAATACATGAGATACAAGATGTCCAAGAAGTGACAACTCATCCATGGCGTTTCAGTTTGTCTCTCAATAGTTACTGCATCTTGTCAAGACCTACGTAAAGTTCCAGTGTCTTGCTTCTCAACTGCTGAAGGCGGTTAGCCCAGTCGGACAAAATAACTAAAATGATTTTCTGAGAGGACGAGAGAGAGGATATGAGAGGACAGCAGAGCCCGTCTACAAACCAATCAATTGCAAGTATATAGGGAGACTTTGCTCACGTAGGTGAAGATGACAAGATGTAGGTATGTCATTGTTATAGCTCTTTAGCGCACTCGCATCATTGCAATGTGAAAGCAAAACTAAAAACTTAACAATGCAAATGTAGGCCTAGAGAATGTAACAAAAACACAAAACTTGGTTCAGACTTGCAGTTGTGAAAAGGTCATTAGAGTCCAAATCTGAGAAAAAAGCACTTAAGTGAACTGTAAAAGTAACAAACTATTTGCTTTGAGACTTTTGTGGCACCTCATGCCTGGAGACCCTTCACTCTTCCCATTGGCCCACAGGTCCTTAGACATAAAATACACAGCTTGGCCCTCTACGATCTTTTTGAATGTATGGACATCATGTCTGCATCTTCATATTTTGGAGGGAAATGTATGTATGCAATGCATAATTTCCACTATGGATGTGGAGGACCTGACTTTTGAAAATGATTTTATTTTGTAACCCCTCCATTCAGTTGACTTTGATTTACTCACTTAAATCTGTATCACTTAAATGCAGCACAGACAGGACGAATATGAAGATACTTGAATGAAAATGTGGAATTTCTTTCCTTTTTTTCCCCACCAGTACACCCCCAGCAGGTCAGGAGCAGCACTTTGGAGTAGAGTTGTATGAAGGACAGCAGGGAGTCTGCTTTGTAGTCCACATAGTGCAGTCCACTGGGAGCTCAGCTCACAGGAGACCACAGACAGGCAGGTAAACAGCATGGACAGGATGCCAGTCCATGTCACTCTCACTGTCACACCTAGAGGGACTTTCAGTTTCAAATCCACCTGAGCTGCATGTCTTTGCTCTGGAAGCCCCATACCAAGTACATACTGACTGAGTAAAGAACGGGGTGGGGAGACGTGTCCGAAACAATAAGACCAGGTCCGCAAAGAACGTATGTTCACGGGTCAGTTTGGTCCCATTATGACAGAAGCAACATCTCACTTCTTATTATATGTTTAACCCACCGTTTGTACTTATTTATCTATACTAGGGATGCACCGATACCACTTTCTTTTTCAGACCGAGTACAAGTACAAGTACTTACATTTAGGTTCTCGCCGATACCGAGTACCGATAAGAGTACTTCTCTGTGCCAAAAGACCCTCGCTAACAGCCAGCTGGAGGGTGTGAGCGACACACGGCAGGCTGGGGT
>CAKALG010041504.1:0-13798 GCA_916700815.1 Helicolenus hilgendorfi | reverse complement strand
GCTGGGGCCCCTGGTTTCGGAGGTGGCTGTGAGGTCCGATGCGCTCTGTCCAGTAGAGGAGTTTTAGCCAGCTGAAACGCTTCTTTCAGCAGCGTGGAGACTGCAGTTGTGCTGTAGCTGCCCTGGCCTTCTGGTACCCCTATTATCCGTACATTGTTGCGTCTGGATCTTCCTTCCAGATCCTCACATTTGTCCTCTAAGGCAGCTACCTGGGTTGAAAGTTGTTGCACTGTGTGCTGTAAAACGGCGACATCATCTGAGCATCCAGAAAGTCCCCTTTCCATCTCATCCATGGTGTTTCCAATATGTGCCACCTCGGCTTTTATAGCAACTTTAAAGTTACACAGTTCTGTTTTGGCAGATTGTATCTCTAATTTAATAGCAGACATTTCACTTTCAAGCACAGACCGAACCTCGTCCTTGAAAATAGCCGTAAAATCCGCTCGCAGCGATGACAGCAGTTCGTTCTTAAACGCCATAATTTCAGCTGGGCTTACCGCTGCTGGAGCTGGCTCACCTGAGTCACTCGAGGCCCCGGAGGGAACAGGTGCGGTAGTCTTAACAGGCCCGGTTGTTGCAGTGTTAGTATTACGGCCTTTGTTGCTTCTTAGAGCCATGGTTTCTTTTTCCATTTGTTTAGTGAGCAAGTTGAGTGAGAGACTGTGGGTATTTTTGTCTGTATTACGCCAGAATAATGCTTAGATGGCAAAAAGTTTTGAAGAGCTCTGCAACACGCTGCCTACTTCATCGCCTGCTCACTAGCGCCCCCCGCCCCCTAGTTACATTTAACTATGAATGATTTTACTTGGAGCCGACAACGCCACCTAGGAAATACTTAGAGCATAGGACTATGAAAGATTCAGGTTATTTTAAAATCAGGTGAGCAGAGTTAAAAACCAGACAGAAGTCTATAGTCAAATTAAAACCAGATTCATTGTAATTAAAATAACATGGGTCTAAATGAATGATTAATTTAAAGGCTAAAATGAATAAAATGCTACTAGCAGCAAGGTTAAAACCCTATAAAAAGTCCAGTCCAGTCCAATCCAGTGGTCCAGTCCGGTGGCTGATCCAGTCCGGTGGCTACTCCCGTGTCCGTGTTTTGGCTCCTCCCGTACTCCTACCACACCGTCTTCGTCCGAAGATGTGAAATAACAGAGATTCTAGGACCAGTAGTGTGTTCCCTACTGCTTGGCTATCACCAACTCCAGCTACGAGCTTTCCTGGCCTGTCTCAGTGTGTCCGCCACTCAAATGTACCAAAGAGTACTGACTATTTCTCTGGGCGGCAGGAGACCAACTGCCGACTAACTGTCCGAGTGGAGCTGCGTTGACGGACACGGTCTGCTGCATGACGTCACACAGGAACTCACTGGTCACTGGGCTGGTAGGTAGTAGTAGTCAGGAGAGCCGTTGGTAGGAAGTAGTCTTCAGGAGAGCCGTTGGTAAGAAGTAGTCTTCAGGAGAGCCGTTGGTAGGTAGTAGTCGTCAGGAGAGCCGTTGGTAGGTAGTAGTCTTCAGGAGAGCCGTTGGTAGGTAGTCGTCAGGAGAGCCGTTGGTAGGTAGTGGTCGTAAGGAGAGCCGTTGGTAGGTAGTAGTTGTCAGGAGAGCCGTTGTAGGTAGTAGTCTTCAGGAGAGCAGTTGGTAGGTAGTAGCATTCAGGAGAGCCGTTGGTAGGTAGTAGTCTTCAGGAGAGCCGTTGGTAGGTAGTAGTTGTCAGGAGAGCCGTTGTAGGTAGTAGTCTTTAGGAGAGCAGTTGGTAGGTAGTAGCATTCAGGAGAGCCGTTGGTAGGTAGTAGTCTTCAGGAGAGCTGTTGGTATGTAGTAGTCGTCAGGAGAGCTGTTGTAGGTAGTAGTCTTCAGGAGAGCAGTTGTAGGTAGTAGTCTTCAGGAGAGCAGTTGGTAAATTGTAGTCTTCAGGAGAGCCGTTGGTAGGTAGTAGTCTTCAGGAGAGCTGTTGGTATGTAGTAGTCGTCAGGAGAGCTGTTGTAGGTAGTAGTCTTCAGGAGAGCTGTTGTAGGTAGTAGTCTTCAGGAGAGCAGTTGGTAAATTGTAGTCTTCAGGAGAGCCGTTGGTAGGTAGTAGTCTTCAGGAGAGCCGTTGGTAGGTAGTAGTCTTCAGGAGAGCTGTTGGTATGTAGGAGCATTCAAGAGAGCCGTTGGTAGGTAGTAGTCGTCAGGAGAGCCGTTGGTAGGTAGTAGTCTTCAGGAGAGCAGTTGGTAGGTAGTAGCATTCAGGAGAGCCGTTGGTAGGTAGTAGCATTCAGGAGAGCCGTTGGTAGGCAGTAGCATTCAGGAGAGCCGTTGGTAGGTAGTAGTTGTCAGGAGAGCCATTGTAGGTAGTAGTCTTCAGGAGAGCCGTTGGTAGGTAGTAGCATTCAGGAGAGCCGTTGGTATGTAGTAGTCATCAGGAGAGCCATTGTAGGTAGTAGTCTTCAGGACAGCCGTTGGTAGGTAGTAGCCTTCAGGAGAGCCGTTGGTAGGTAGTAGTCATCAGGAGAGCCATTGTAGGTAGTAGTCTTCAGGACAGCCGTTGGTAGGTAGTAGCCTTCAGGAGAGCCGTTGGTAGGTAGTAGTCTTCAGGAGAGCCGTTGGTAGGTAGTGGTCTTCAGGAGAGCCGTTGGTAGGTAGTGGTCTTCAGGAGAGCCGTTGGTAGGTAGTAGCCTTCAGGAGAGCCGTTGGTAGGTAGTAGTCTTCAGGAGAGCCGTTGGTAGGTAGTAGTCTTCAGGAGAGCCGTTGGTCGGTAGTAGTCTTCAGGAGAGCCGTTCGTAGGTAGGAGTCAGTATACTGTTTGTAACTTTTTACAGGTATAAATCTACCGGTCGGTAGATTCTGATTCTTACAAACAGTCCTTTTAAAAGGAGAATTGTCATTTTTACGCTTAATTTTTTTGCACAGATTGTACAAACAAAATTGGAGGTGCTGGCAGGTGTATTTTGTTACCTTTGGACAAAGCCAGGCTAACTGTTTCCAGTCTTATGCTAAGCTAAGTTAGCTGGTTGTTGGCTGCATATTTACTATACATTCATGAGATTGGTATCAATAACGGCGGCAAGTAAGTGAACAAGCGCATTTCCCAAAATGTCCAACTATTGGCATGATTCCACTGTGGCACTGGGAGTATGTAAGAATACAGCACTAATATTTTGTACTGCACCTTTAGCTATGCATTTAATCCTTACTTTTTCTCTGTTCTATAATTTAATTACAGGAAATTTTGATGTGGGTCCTCTGAATAAACTGCGCACATTCCTCAGTTATCCGCACTGCAGGGAATCTTTAGATCTGGGGACAGGCAAAACATACCTTATCATGGGCTCATCCTGAGCAAGCGCGAGCCTGGCGCTGACTTTCGTTGACTTAACGGCCACTGGTGTTGCTGTTAACAAGCAATTCTGAAAATTACAAATAGTCCCTTTTAAAGGGTCGGTGCACCTACAACACAACATGCAGGGATAAAACGTGCAAAATAATTTAGAATAAAAACAACCATAAAACATGCAGCATGAACAAGGCATTTTTGACCCTGTCACATAAACCCCTCATTGGTTTTCTGTTGTTCATCATTTTCCTCAGATAAGAGTTTATCGTAATTCAACGGTTTCTCAACTGCTGCTGGGAAATCATGTGTTTGTTTGTGGGGTGCAGGAGGAGGGGTGAGAGTGGATGAAAAGAGGGTGCTACACACAGGCTACACAGGCTGCAACAGGCTACATTGACAGCGCATCAGGATCAGTTGAGGATGATTCTACTGTGGCTGCTGGCCTCTGTGGCCTTTATCTCCCTGACTTCTCTAGCTGATGGAGCTGCATTGTAAGTAGACCAGCCTATACCTTTAACCCCTGTGCTTGAATTAATTGACAAAAGAAAACGGAGCTAAAATATACAGTTAGTTTGTTCATCTTCATAATATTCACATTGTTATTGGTTAAACTGTAATAGGAGCAACAACAATACCTGAGGTCCTCTGCATTTATATTACATTTAAAAAGTGTATGGATACCAATATTGTGTGTCTTACATAATGAGGGGCTGTAGTCCAGTTTGCACTTTGTGTCACAAGGTAATGTGGTGTTTCAAATGATGCCAGTAAATTGGCCTAAATTTTGTTCAGAGTTTGCACAACGATGCATTATGCCAGACAGAGCAAGAGTCTAGAGCCATGATGAAATGTTTTGTTGATCCAGTGCTGGATCTTCATCAAGGTAATCAATAGATTACTTATTGGGTGTCCATGCCGGAGCTCATGGTCCTGAGAGCACATAGGGGGGGCAAGATAAACCTGAGGGGTCAGAAGACAAAAAAAACATTTATAATGCACAAAATTAGGTTTATTTTTCAGACTTCTGCTTTTGAAATACTGAGAAGGTCCCCCTCTTCGAGCACACAATAATCTCACCAAAGAAAAGTCACACTCATGCCCTCGGTAAGGCCGATACCAGACGAGAGGTAACAAGCACATTCATTTTAAAGAGTCATACACAAAAAAAAGTTTGGGAATCACTTCTCTAAGAGAACCACCCTTAAAACCTTTGGACAAATTAACACATAAACCTGTAAATCACGTGTTTAAACAGTGATAACCCTACATTATTATCTCCGCCAGACGTAAGCCTGTGGGGAGATCATGCGTTTGGTCGTTTGTGTGCGTGTACCTGTCTGTCTGTCCACAGCCAATCTTGTAAACTACTGGACCCATCAGCCTAATATTTTTTGTTCTCATTTATGACTTTGTGCTCAAGGACCTCATAGTCGCGATGATTCACAATTTGAAAAAACTATTTCATTGACTATTTTATACCATGATTGAAGGCTTTGTCAGCAAACGGCTAGGCTAAAAACAAGCCTTATCTTAGTCTGTTGTCGGCCATATTTTGACCTTTGTCGTAGCTTAAAAACTGACATCCACAGAAATGTTTGGTCTCATTTTGAACCGGAGCATCTGCAGATTAATTCCACACCCGATATGTTATGATCCACTAAAGTTAGGTACGATACACAATGAATAAATCCCTGTTTTTGTTATCTTCACCGCCATCTTGACCGTAAGGGAACCAGGAGGGACAATAGTGAGATCCAATTTCTTTGTTTGGGAGGGGAGAGGGAGACACACCTGGCGGAGATCTGCACTGTACTGAGTGCACTTTTTTCCGACATGTGTGTCTTATAGTGCCTTAAATGCATAGAAAAAACGTGTTTGTCAGTACCTAAACAGCATGTGGTTCTTTCTGCACAGTGACTACACATTAATCTTCCTCTCTCATCGCTGCTCTGCAGGCAGGTGATGTCTGCCCCCAACTTGTTACGGGTAGGAACAGCAGAAAACATCTTTGTGGAGTGTCAAGACTGCTCCGGTGTAGACGTCCCGGTCGAAATCAGCGTGGGGAACCATCCAACCAAAAACAAAAGGCTGGCATTCACATCTGTGAACCTTACCAGTGCAAACAACTTCCAGGCGCTCGGACAAATAACGGTAATTGAAATACTGATACTGTATATGTTACTGTTACTTGGCTTCATTTTCTAACACGGCCTCAAAGAATCTAGAAATGAATCCAGAAACGCACATGATGTAGGTTACCCCACCCTGCTCCTCATGCGCTGCTCGTGTCTCTTCATTCTGGTTTCAGATCCCTGCTGGAGACTTCAGTAAGGATCCCAACATGAAGCAGTATGTGTACCTGCAAGCTCAGTTCCCTGACCGACTGCTGGAGAAAGTGGTCTTAGTGTCCTTCCAGTCCGGGTACATCTTTATCCAGACTGACAAGACCCTCTACACCCCCAACAGCAAAGGTAAGTTTATTTCTACAACAGTGCTGAAAAACACGCCTAATGTCTTTACATGGCTTTTTTTCCAAATTGAATGATTGTACTGTAAATTACAGTAAATTAACCCTTCCCTACACACAAGTGGAAATGGCCTTAAGTCAAAAAAGTTGTTTAACAGTCACATGACTCAAAATAGATACACCTTCATTCAACCTTCAGCAGCAAAATTAGTCTCTTCCCTTCTGTGTGCAGTTCATTACAGGATGTTTGCACTGACGCCCCTTATGGAGCCAGTAGAGAGGGATGACGAAACCCAACTTAAAGCTTCTATTGCCATCGAGATTGTGGTATTGTATTTTACTTTTGATAAGCACAGAATTTAATGTAATATTATACAATCAGCTGTAACTGGGAGCAGGAAGCCTCTTGATGAGGTGATATCACAAATGCTTAACAGTAGATAGGTTTGCTGCAAATGACCAAAATAACCAAAACACATCCACTGAACCTTGTCTGTTTTGTGTCTAGTAACACCTGTCCTACCACTAACTGTTAAAATAAATGCATGCCTCCCTCTAGTGGTTGAGTTGCTCTTCCTTCTTGGATTGTAGATAAAGGACATACATAAAATGTAGCATGCATTTAATAAATTAATTTGTAAACTGGCATGGCTCTCTGTTAATGATTGTTCAATATTGTTTATTTTTAGACCCCTGAAGGCATCATTTTACCAATTGGTCCAGTCTCTTTGAAATCAGGGATGCACTCTGGAGATTTCCAACTTGCTGAAATTGTCAGGTTAGTAATTTATCTTATTTAAATAAAATTGTCCACATTAAATATCTATACATTTTGTTGTTTAGTGAAATTACATTTCAACATGGATAACGGGAATTCAATTCAAAATATTAATACCTTCAATCTTTTAAGATTATGCATGGGCTATTTTACCATGTTTATGTTGTGTTTTTTACAATTAATTTCCATGTTTGTAATTTAGTGTTTGGACAACAACTTAAAAGAAATAATAGCCTACAGTGTATGAAGTGCGGAGACCCTTACAAAAAAGAAGTTTGTTCAAGTGTGCTATTACTATACTTCTTTTAAACTTAAAAAAGAGAGTATGCTTTCAGTTTACTTTTAATGTACTTATCAGAGATATACCTCACAAAATTATACTGATGAATCCTTAGCTTATACAGACAGTAGTATAGAAATATACTTGGCAAGTATACAGAAAAGTCCAAGTATACTTGGAAATACAAGAGTGGTAATAATCGTCTCATCTAAACTAAATGTTAAGGAACTTCCGGGAAGATGGCGGAGAGAGTAGACGCATAGGGTGCATCCCAAAGCTCTTAATTTTCGTTTCCTCGCTCTTCGATCCTCGCTTAAACCGGAAGTTGTTCTGGTGTGCCATCTTGAACACCTTTCCACAGCCCTTATTTGTGCATCAAGGAGCGAGGAGGCTTGCCGGAGGAGCGAGGAGCGAGGATACACCAGTCCAACCTCCACGGAAGTTTTTTACCGACCGACACGCATCCTTATTGGATATCAGTTACTGATTGGACGCTGCTGCCGATCAGACTGATCTGATAACTTTACATCTCAACATCACTGGAGTTTTATACCGGAGTGAAAACAGATCACAGATTAAACGTTTTATAGGTAAGGTGTCTTCTGATTCACCATCTAGTTAAAATCTGTGTTAACTGAAGCTCTGAACAGCAGCAGAAGGACCTGCAGTATCTCTGCTTCACACACCGCCAGTGAAGCAGCCTGACATTGAGAGGGGTTTATAAAACCTGACAAATGAACTCAAAATAACTTTCTGCATTCATTAGAAAGATTTTTCTTTTCATGATCTGTTATTTCTCCCGTTTACTTTTATTAATGAAACTATTAAAGTCAGAGAGAGAAGGAGAGTCTGTCTGTCAGCAACAAACACATTTTACATCATTTATCATCATTTCCATTCAGTCACATGTGAGGCTGATAATTCCTGAACGTCGGGTTTGATATGAGTTACATCATTTACATTTTCCCTTTAGCCTAATAAATAATGTCCAGTGTTCAAAAGACACCATAGCCATATTCTGGATTATGAAATAATGAGCTCACAATCAGAATATCAACTACAGACGCTAAAAATGAACAAATAATATAAAGTTATTGTGCCAGTAGAGATGGTTCCTGAGCCTCTAAGCAGTCCACAGTAGAAATACAGACTGCAGCTTGCACTTTTCTTTATTAGTATTAGTACAGTTCAGACATAAACAGCTGTTAAAGCTGACTGACAGCTGATCCAGATGTGATCAGCTGCTGCTGTCATCAGAAACGTCGCTTCACGTGACGCTTTTACTCACAGTTGTAAACACCTCCTTTCCAAGGATGATGGAGATCATAGATACATTTAATTTCTATGCAGGATATAAATTGAATATTTCAAAAACTCAAATCCTCCTATTTAACTGTACTCCTCCAGAAGAAATCAGGCAAAAGTATAATATTAAATGGGATTCAAAATCAATTAAATACCTAGGGGTACATATAACGAAAAATATATCAATGTTGTATGGGGCCAATTATAACCACATTAACCAAAACATAAGAAATATAGAAAGATGGTCCATATACCCAATGGATTTTAGCAGTAAAATAAATGTGGTGAAAATGAATATTTGCCAAGGTTATTGTACTTGTTTCAATCTCTGCCAATAGAGGTTCCACTAAAACAATTCACAGAATGGGATTAATTAATATCTAGATTTATTTGGGGAGGAAAGAAGGCCAGAGTTCGATACACTACACTTCAGTTGCCAAGGGACAAAGGTGGAAAGGCATTTCCAAATTTTAGGACATGTTTCTATGCAGCCCAATTTCGACCTCTAATTAATTGGTGTGATGATAGCTACATAGCTAGATGGAAAGAGATTGAGACATGTATCCCTGAATTCCACATCCAAACACTCTTGGGAGAAAAAGCGCCTCCAGGGCATATCAGGAGTATAATCAATCCAATAACAATATTTACTTTAGAAACTTGGTTCACTCTTACCAGACAACTTAAATTGCATAATGGACAAAAAGTGTTAAGATGGATAGCTTTGGATGATGAATTTAAACCAGGGATGTATGACTCAATATTTAAAGTATGGATGAAGAAAGGAATGACTGCGTTTTGTACTGTGACTAAAAATGGGGACCTGAGAAGTTTTCAAGATCTGAAGTACATATTTGCACTTCGCAACCAAGACTTGTTTAGATATCTCCAACTGAGAGAATATTACAACAAAAAAGTAAAAATGGAGGCACCATGAGAAAAAAATCCAGTGGTAGAAGTGATAGTCAATGTGTATCATCAAAAAGCATCAAGGATTGTTTCTAAACTCTATCATGGTTTATTGGAATGTCAAGCAAAGACTACATCCTATGTGAAATTTAAGTGGGAAAAGGAATTGAACATCAAAATCTCAGAAGAAGAATGCATGATATGTGTGTAACATTACAGACATCCACTAATTCACAATTGTGGAGAGAATTTAATTGGAAAGATCTGATTTGTTTCTTCATTACGCCTAACATTAAAAGCAAGCAAATTCTAAGGCAACAAACATGCTGGAGACAATGTGGCCATACTGACGCACCTCATGCACATATCTTCTGGAGTGGCCCAAAAATAGAACCATTTTGGGACAAAGTGAATTCAGTATTAAAGGAGGTATTGGGATATACAATCATTAAGAAATGTTCCATTTTATACCTGGGTAATATAACTATAGTGGTTCTGAAGGAAGATCAGTACTTGGTTAATATCCTACTCACAGCTGGCAGAAAGGCCATTACAAGAAAATGGCTTGGAGCGGACACCCCCAGACTTAGTCAATGGTTAGACATAGTACAGGAAATATTTGTGATGGAGAAAATTACTTATTCTGATGAGTTTAACAGAAAATGGGAAAAATGGATTAGGTATAGAAATAAAGATATAAGCACTGTATAATTGTATTGTCAATACTGTAAGTTATTGGAAAATGTTTTAATAAGAAAATAACCCTGTATACTGCATCATCAATTGTAAACTGAACCCCTCGCAGCACTGTTGCAAGTTTCATTGTTATATTTGTGTTTTATTTGTGTATGCAAAAAAGCAATAAAGACTAAAGTGACAAAAACAACTAAATGTTAAACTATTCCTTAAAGGTGTAAGGCAATTTATCTATTCTATCTATTCTAAATATGAATTATAAATGGACAGACAAAACAGAAATGCATTTAATCCCTATGAATTTAAACCAATCAGCCTAAAAAGACATAAAACAAAGGTACTGCATCCGTTCTATCTAATGCAAAGCCAACCTGAAACCTTTAAACCTTTTCTTCTAAACTTCAGAGTTTCTGTAGTTCTCTATAAATGTTAAGTTCTTTGCAGCAGCTCATTTGTGTAGGCCTATACCTCAATTTGTGTGACATAAATAACTTTACGCAGTCCGAAGTATAATTCCTGTTACCTTCGGTCTCTAAATTAATATATACAGTATCTTTTTTTTGTTTGATTATTGAAATATTTGTTTGTGTGTGTGTTTAGTCCCGGACTGTGGAAGGTGGTGACGAAGTTCCACAGCAACCCACAGCAGAGTTTTTCTGCAGAGTTCGAGGTCAAAGAATATGGTGAGTCCTTCATTATCTTTACTTTTTTAATGTTATATAAACCTACAACATTCACTTATTTTTTACTGCATTGGACACAGAATAAAATGTTTTAAATTTTCCAGTGCTGCCCAGTTTTGAGGTTAAACTGGCGCCTGTGAGCCCCTTCTTCTACGTGGACAGTGACACCCTCACCGTCTACATCAAAGCTACGTAAGTGAAGGTTCTGTTGTTTAAAGACCAGATTTTATAGGTAGATTGATTGGAGGAGAAAATAAAGAGTGTTGTTCAGAGGTTGTGTTGGGGCTCTTTTAGCTTGTTAGCCATTTGATGTTTGTTTGTTTTTAATTGTCCTGTTTTGCTTCATTGTGGCTTAAACATGTCTCCGTCTTGTGGATTTAGGTATCTGTTTGGTGAAGAGGTGGATGGGACGGCCTACGTGGTGTTTGGAGTTATGCAAGACGGTCATAAGAGGAGCTTTCCAGGTTCTCTTCAGAGAGTACAGGTGAACATATTCTTACACTATGATGTATTGTTTTGAAAACTTATCTTTCAGAGGCTGTGGCAGGTTCAGTTTTAGAGCTAGAAGGTACAGATATATGAAACTAGAAACCTAAGGAATCCATTGGTACCAACTATGTCACGGTAGCATGTTGGGGTAGGAGGCTCAGTAATGGTCCAAAGTTAGGCTAAAAATTGGCATAGCGTTTTTCAAAGGGGTCCCTTGACCTCTGACCTCAAGATATGTGAATGGGTTCTGTGGGTACCCACGAGTCTCCCCTTTACAGAAATGCCCACTTTATGATAATCACATGCAGTTTGGGGCAAAAACCAAACACTTATTTTTGCCTATTCTAAAATGATGTGCTTGAATATTTCTGCATACTGGGGTCCCTAAACAGTCCTGGAATTACATAAATCGGGTATCAGTGTGACGCTGAGACTCTTGTGGATCCAATGAGCCCAACTGTATTCATGTGTGATAATGTTTGTCCCCATAGCAGCCCTTCCATTGTATTGAGACCATTTTTTGAAACTTGACTGTATAAAGTGTCCTGTGGTGACCTCTAGGATAATCACAGCTTCTTGAAACTTCACAACCATAAAAGTGCAATTCTTGCAGAAATCTCAAAATGTCCAAAGTTTTTTATACCAAATCACAGCATGGCTTTTTCTATGGTGTTCCTCAAGGTCTTGGTGTCTTAATGTGGTATTTTGGAGGGATTATTTATAATTTTCATCAATTCTCAAGTGGTAAAAAATTGTTAAATTTAGCACCAAATCTGTGTAACAAATGGTATGGACAAACTTAATGGGAATGGCCATCATAATGTTCTTAGCCCTTATACACTTTCACAATTTTATTTAAATTAATTAATTAATTCTTGTTTATTTCTGATTTATGACTAGAACAACTTGAAACACAGTGCTGAACTGCATCTCAGATTAATCTTCAGGTTCCCAGCTTTCAGATGACGTTCACCACTTCTATTCGACATCTACTGTTGACCTGCTATCTCTCCCTAAAGACCCCCTGTAGCCCCCTAAAATAGACAAAAACGGGTCTATTGTGGTTCTCAGAGGACAGTAGTAAAGTACCTGAACCACTAACTGTTCTGTACCACTATACTGTATTTTAAGATGCATTATTATATTATGTCACATTAGGTCCAGAGAGGTAGTGGAGAGGTCACACTGAAGAAAGAGCATATCACACAGACCTACCCAAACATCGACGACCTGGTGGGGAGTTCCATATTTGTAGCTGTCAGTGTGCTGACGGAGAGCGGTAAGAAAGAAAGACTGTGTGTTTGGGCCTATTCAGCATATTTTAAAAAAGAAAATAAAGATATCAGGGTACGTTTTTCTGGATTGTGAACAGATTAAAAAACAAACTCTTGTAATAAATTTGTGTGTGAATGTGTTTGTGTTTCTGCATCAACTCACAGGTAGTGAAATGGTGGAGGCAGAGTTGAGAAGTATCCAGATTGTCACATCACCTTACACCATCCACTTCAAGAAAACGCCCAAATATTTCAAACCAGGAATGTCCTTCGATGTGGCGGTAAGTACACTTGTTCACATTTACATAAACTGACAGCATATGTATGGTTTATGGCTTGGTACTACCTGGCAACAAACAAAAAATGTTCTCAGACATAGAGGGGGATTGTAAGAGGACATTTATTTAAAAACAAACAATACGTTCGTACTACAATTTGTGGGGTGAATATATGAAATGTTATAGATGAAGAAATTTAGCAAAGTAAAATTATAAATCCATTCAAGAAGATGTATAAAATGTTTTTGAGAGGTACAGGAATGAGGAAGGGGCCTTGTCTCTCTCGGGACTGGGACGCTCATTGTTGATCATGTATTTATGTGTATATGTGATAAACATTAAGTTCATTGTTTAAGTTATAGAAAGGAGTAGGACCGTATATAAGTGTTTACTTATTTTTTACCTCTATTTATTTATTTAATTTATTTAGAATTTACTGTATATGTTTACTGTTATTTTATTGGTTATTCTTATTATTTGTTACATGTTCGAAATAAATCAATCTAATCAAATGGCTATATTTCTAAATCCTTCACTGAAATCATTTCATAACTGAAATATAGTTACTCTTTAAAAACACAAATGGCAGTATGTCCTAAATATAAAAGTCACATAATGTTTATTACGATATAAAGGCAGACATTTACCATGCGCCTTCAAAACCTGCTCCACCACAGTCATCCTCATTTATCGCCCACCTAAACCAAATTCATCCTTCCTCTCCGATCTGTCTGAACTCCTCACCCTAGCATCATCCCTCCCCTTACCCCTTCTGCTACTGGGCGACTTCAACATCCACATGGGTGGGTCCAACCTGGAACCACCCCCCACCTCACCTGATGATCTCACCAACCACCTCAACTTCACCCTGTCTCAACTCACTGGCCCCCCTAAAAACCAAAACTGTTTCGTTCAACATCTCCTCCCCCTGGTTCACACCCCACCTCAGAAAACTCAAACAGACCGGCCGCCAACTTGAACACCTCTGGAGAAAATCATCACTCACTGTTCACCTCGAAGCCTATAAATCTCACCTCATCACCTACAAAGACGCCATCACTGCTGCCAAATCTGACTACTTCTCCACCATCATCAATGACCCCACCCGTAACCCCCGAACCCTCTTCTACACTGTCAACACTCTCCTCAAGCCCCGTGGCAACACCCTCTCTGACCCCTCACCCAATCTTTGCAACTCATTCCTTCAGTTCTTCGACGACAAAATCACCACCATCAACAACTCACTGCTCCCCGTGTCTGACCCAGCAGCAACCACACCGGCCCCTTTTCTCTCCATCCCTCTGGACCCCCTGACCCCT